>JAOUZG010030082.1:6055926-6073769 GCA_026289955.1 Argiope argentata
TGAAATGGATACATGTCATCATCATACAAAATTTTCCATACAAGCGAGTGATCCAGACCCAGGTGACACCACATATCATATTAATTGCAGTTGCAGGTTAAGTTGTTCATTACAATACAGGAATTTCGTCCTTTCCCATGTCACGTTGCTAACAATGAAACATTCATTTTTTCTGTACTGATAAGGAATACACACAAAACTTTGTTGACTGGATAGTGGTTTATTCAAAAATATTTCCCTATAAAGCCTATCCACCAGGGGAATGAGGATAGGATGCTTCTGGAATGGTGGTTGGATCTCTCCACCCAGGAGGGTACACTAATAGGTAAGGGTTAGACTCCTCCCATCGATCAATGGATGTACTTCCCTACGGGGAGGGTTGTACCGAGGCCGGTGATGGCCATTAGGACTCAACCACAGTTCCTGCCAGTGTTACTATGGCGGGCATTCTGTTTTATGGTTTAAATTCACGTGTCTTCGTGGCAGATCGGAGAGTCTAGATTTGACTTCATATAAAGTTTTTGAGCTTATAATCCGTTTCTGTTCGCCGTCTCATCATTTAATGGATATCAACATTCGTAAAGTAATTCATGATATTCTAAATCTTAGGGAGCAAATAACATCTTTATATCTCAAATGATACTGAGTGCCATAAAATGCACCACTTATATGCATCATCTTCGGATAAACATCTTATGAAACAAATATCTCTACATCCTGGCCCTCTAACTCCTCTTTAAAATTTTACTAGATGATTTTCAAGCACCGCCCTTTATAAGATGAAATTGGGAAACTATATGATTGTGTAGACTGTAAATTAATATAAAGAGGAGAAGATGGCAAAAGGAATGGGAAGAAGGCGAAACAGGCTGTTCCATATATAACATAATACCAAAAGTCTCTCTATGCTGCCAATTGGGACAAGGCGAATGTCCTTTTCTTCACTGGACACGGCCCACATACCTACACAGATTCCATCTAACCAATCTTCTTACTGTAGCTATGGGGAAATAGGATCTCCAATTCACTATGCCACAGAATGCCTACTCACTCTCTCATGGCACATGAGAAAACCAGAAAGATGTCTCGAAGAAGAATGGCACATGAGAGTTGCATCAAACACCCTTTCACGGGGCAAAATCCCCTCCATAGTAAACCATATTCATAAATACCAAGACCTTTCCTAGACCTACAACAGTTGAGACCAGAATTCCCCTTGTGATAATCAACCACAATTATAACTTAAAAATTCCCCCAAAAGTGCATATTTTTTCCTTTATCTTTCCTTTATCTTTTTTTTCTTTCTTTTTTTCTTTCTTTCTCTTTCTTTTTTTCCCCTTTCTCTTTCTCCCATCTTTTGCTCATCCAACTGGTTAGATAATTTAGCGTTATAGGCACCGGGGGCACAGGATGGCGTTATGTTATGTTATGTAGATTAATATATAACTTGAATTAAATATACTTGGTATCATGCCATCTTAAATAAACTAAGGCTTTATTTCAAATTTAAATAAAGAACCATGTACCGAAATCCATTTTATTCCCCATTTCTATCTCCCCAGATGAAGCAGACACAGCCTTTTACCAGAAAACTTTTCAAGTATATCCCTGCCCAAATCGTGCTGTCCGGCAACCGTAACCGAGAGGAAGATTCTACACTGGGATAACAAGCCAAATGACACAGCTTCTCCATCAAAATGGCGGCCGCTTAGGGTCCAAGACTTATCTGGGAAAATCATTCCCTCCCCCCCCCCTTTGATTGATCACCTGTAAGACGAACTCTTAATTTTCCTCAATTTCTCCTTGTTGTTTTTCGCCCCGACCGTGCGATGGATTTTCGAGGGGGACAGGTCTTGCTTGAATTCTAGTTAAGCTAAAATTCTTCTAGTGTAGGGGTGTTGAAATATAAAAGGCTTAGAAGCGCCTTTCAGCTTAGAAAACACCTTAGAGAATTGGTGATAGGAAGTATTAACGATTCTTTTGGTTTATTGGAATCCCTTTGTTATGTACCAATAATTGCACAAATATTAAAAGAGTATTCAGCGAAGAAAAAATAACAATTTAAGGTGACCAGGGGGGCTTTAAAATGTTTTTTTGTAATCTTCATCTTAGTAATTTGAAATTTTATAGGCATTAAGAGTAACTTTATAGAAAATGATACACAAAATTTTAAGAAATTATATTAATTTATTTATGAGTTAGAGGGTTAATATAATGTATTTTAGTGATAAATAACGTTAATGAAAAATGCTCCAGGTACCCCAAATTTGTTTGAAACCACTCCAATTTTTATTACTACTTTCTCTAACTTTTGTTTTAAAAAAGTTGTGATTAATCTCGAAGTTTGAGTACGAAATATCAAAATTTGCCAATGTAATAACTCAAAACTACTTAAACTTTTTTTTAAAAAAAAATCATTAGTTTTGACTTACTACATTGTTTAATTTTGATATTTCGTACTCAAACTTTAAGATTAATCCCACCTTTGTTTCAAAAGGGCTAGTGAAAATAATAATAATAATTGGAACGCTTTCGAACAAATTTGGTGAGCCTGGAACATTTTTCATTAACGTTATTTATCAATAATATTACATTATATTACCCCTCCTAACTCATAAATAAATTACTGTAATGCTTTAAAATTTTGTGTACCATATCCTATAGTGTTACTCTTAATGCCTGTAAAGTTTCAAATTACTAAGGGGAAAAATTACAAAAAAAATCATTTTAAAGGTTTCTGGTCGCCTTAATTCATCTACACAAAGTGTAAATTAGATTGAGTATTAAAATCTCCTCTATTCTATACTTCTTATTTTTTTTTAAATTTATTATCTTAGAATTTCTTTACTAAAGCCAGAGAACATATTTATAAACGCTAGCCTCAGACTGGGAGGGTAGGGCTCGATTTAGGAATAAAGAGGTCCTCCCATCGATAATGGAATGTACTTCCCAAGGGAGGGATTGTACCGTTGCCGGAGATAACCTTAAAAACTCAAACACAATTTCCGCGAATGTTGCTTTCGTGGCGGTTGGATCAATCAGATTTATCCGTCTGCTTTCACTTTAGAGTAGGAAGGTATTTACGTATTAAACCGTCTTTGCCAAGTGTCACCAAAGGTTTAATAACTCATTGGCGACGGATTTAAATTTGGCGATAAAGATCAACGGATTACACAATTGCCGAAATGCCATTAAAATGCAATCTGCTATGCATATTTCAATGTATCATGTCAGAACATCATTTCTAGAACGGCCAAGCGTTACGCGCTCGTGCAAGTTAAATGACATTTTTATTCATTTTAATTGTTTCACTGAATGAGTCACTTTAGAATTGCAAAAGATCCAAAAAAACTTTGTCTCACATTTATTGTTAAAAAGAAATATCACATTTCCTATTAAATTCATTTCATATTATCACGCGCTCAAAATGACATTTTTATAGATTTTATTTGCTGCAGCTATTAACTTATTTTTAAAAAAATCAGAGCTTTTGTAAATGGGAGGGAATCACGTTATTAAAATCCGATTTTTTGAGATGCTCATGTAGATAATAAAATTCCAATTTTTCGCCTACGGATTAAAATGTTTATTTTTCTCCTACGGATTTTTGTTGATGTCAGAAAACCTTATTACCTACAGAATATCATGTTCTGACATGATATTAACATGTATTATATTATAAATCCATATTATATATATATATATATATATTATATATATAAAACTTACGTAATACAAATTTTTAGTTCAAGGTATCACAATATTTAAATTAAAATGAGATCTTCGATCTTAAATTTCTAGTTATCATGCGAGGATATTATTATTTTTAAGTCATTAACCAATTTAAGCAGTTTTGAAACCATTACGAGACTTCTCTATTGCGTATACATATAAATACAATGATATTTTTTTAAAACTTTCATTTTCCAATTTTTTGGTTGGCAAACAAAGTTTTGGAGCTGACCGATTTTGAGATGAAATAACAGCTACGAAGTCACAGTTCTTCGTCAGCCTTTTAAAAATGCATTTGCTGTCAATGGAGCTTACTTAATAATAATGCAATGTTGGTAAAAACTAGTAAAAATATTTTTTGCCCGTAAATTTTGAAGACATCAAAACCACCTAACCGAAACAACATCTATCTCTCAAATAGATACTAAAGAATTTTATCGTTCATTATTTTTAATACAAAAATTCCAGAGAGCATCTTTATAAAAATTACTAAAATATGAAGAATACACAGACAATTAATGCCGTATTGTGACTGCCAATCCTTTCTGGCCACATTTCATTACCAAAAATTTCATTCAAAAAGAATTTCTGTCTACTTTTCTTTTCACCTGAATGCCCATCTGTATATTTTTTCAATGAAACGGCTCACTCACTGAAAATTCAACGGGGATGTCTCACTATGTTTCTCTTTTTGTTATCGACACTAGTTCCTGAATGGAACAAGCCAAATAACACAGCTCTAACGCCAAAGGGATGGCCGCTTATCTTAAAGTGCCGCTGTCCCACCCCCTCCTATCTCACGCACTCGCATTCTGATCGATCACCTGTAAGACGAGCTCTTAATTTTCCACAATCCCTCCTTGTTGTTTTCCGCACTGTTTCGGTGATGGATTTTGCAGGGGCAGATTTTGTTTGTCCCTGAACTGAGTGGAGATTCTCCTGGGGAGGACGGTAGAACTGTGACAGATGTCCGCGTTGTTGAGAAACTCTTAGAGGATCGGTCTGTATAGGATTGTTGAGAGATTTCGCCACGTCATGTGGTGTCACACTGATAACTAACAATAAATAAGATCAATTTAAAAATAAGAGTATCGGTGTTTTAATTCGTAATTGCATATTGAATCTTCAGATTTGAATGGCAAATTCGAATTTTTTGATGATTACATTTTCTCTTTACAAAGAATAATAGACGGTTATAGTTCAAACCAATGTCAATTGTGAAAGGCTATTGCGAGAATTCACCAAAATACTTTCCATTTTAAAAAATTCGATAGAGTTTTAGTTAAGCTTGTAAGATTAAGATAGAGCTAGTTAAGCATGTACCCATAATATCTAAAAAAAGTAAACTGAAAGATAACGAGTCATATAAAAAAACAATTTTTTAAAATCAATTCCTACTTAGGTTAACAAAGAAAAATTTTATTTTACTTACTCTTTAATAAAAAATTACAATTAATATAAATATGACAGAATCGCAATATTATGCGGCAAAATAGAAAACGAATTTCCTGGCAGTTTTTCATTCTCCTTTCTATACATGGTGTTCGAACTCGCAGCCCAAGGGATGGAAATAGAAGGAATTATAAACCAGATTATCCCCGTCTAACAATTACAATTACTATAAAAAATTGATCAAAAATTATACTAGCATTGAATTTTCAACTGCAGTTGAGAATTCAAATCCAATTCTGACAACACAAAATACGTGACACACATTTCTACACACATTGGGGTATGCAATTTAGATTAGAAATTTCTAATTTTCTCTATTATGTATTATTTTAATTCGAAAGTACTTCAAACGAAAAAAATATTAATTAACAATGTTTGATTTTAAATGCATCAAAAATTATGAAAATAAACAGAATCGTTTAAAAAAATCGGCCGAAAACATTTTAAGCCTAACCTCATTTGTGTATGGAAAGAACAAACTGAATTCGTTACTTATTTGAAGGTGAGGAAATAGATTTTTTGGCGAGAAAAATAGTTTGTAATTAAATAATAAAAAATTAATGAATTAATACTTGAAAAGACTGTATTAATATCAAATGTCATCCACTACAAGTTTTTAAAATATTTACCTCAACTTGATTTGAAGAATAAAAAGTTTTTTATTAACGATTGGAAATTTGAACTTTATATATATATATATATATATACAATTTTTGAGTTCGTTTTATTCCATCAAGGGGAGCTGGCATTATGTACAAGCAAAAGCGGCGAACACAACACTGAACGACATAAAATGAATTAACGAAAACGCTGGTGTAAAAAAAGGGCGGGAAATCATTATCTTTGGTCTTAAATTCCAAGATTTTGATAGCGAAAATATTTTTTTTCACTGTGCTTATATAATCAGATTTCGATGGGGATTTCCACAATACATGTCTAATAGGCAAGGGAAACACAGGGATCTTTTTTAAAGAAATGTGCTAGGCTGGACAATTTTCCTCTCTGTCACTGAGTGTGAGAATCTGTGGTTTTTAGCCGATTCAATTTTACATAGCTTCTGTTGAATTAATCAATTAGAACAAGTGGAATAGATCAAGAAATAAGATAATATTTTAGAATGATGTTACTATAGTTGACTTAAATTGAAAATTAAGAAATTGATTTGAATTTAAATTTAGAGTAATATATATATATATATGCGTGCGTGTGAGCAAATTGTAGAAATTGAAAAATATTGCCGGCTTATCAACACACCTATCATATAAGGTTCATATGACATATGTCAAATATATGACTAGCAAATTACAATTCATTCATAAGTTTGAAATTCTAAACATTCTTTCTTAGACTTTGAACCCATAAAATTGCACTGAAAGCGCTATTTTGTGGCGTAAAACATCACGCATTTTTTCGTTTCATTTCGCTGCCAGGCAAAAGGAAAAGCACAAGAAGAAAAAAAAGTCAGCCCCCACAGAAAGAAGTAGAAATACGAACCCAACAAAAGTCGTAATTGCCAGCCTTAATTTGTTCCCTCCCTTTTTTTCTCTCCCCCCACGATCGATTATTCCCTTTCTAATAATTTCTCCACATCTTTACTCGCCCTTTCTCAAACAAAGAAGAAGGAACTCAAACATAACCGAAAAAGGAGGGCGAAATTGCGGGTGACAAGAGTTTATAAGTCCTCTTCTGCGGAAAGAAAATAGATCCGCCAACCGGAAACAGTTATTGCTCGGAGAAGAACACGGAATGCTCTGAGCCTTTTCTTAGCATTTGATCTGAAAGGTGGAATTGGACCTGAGAGCAGTTTTTTTTTCTTTTCTTTTTTTTTCTTTTTAGTACACAGATATTGAGAGGAAGCAAAAGAAAGGCCATAAAATTATTGACTACTGCGTGGAAACGGCATTCTTCTTTTAAAACTCTGTGTTACGGAGATTAACTTTTATTTTGAGGGCTACTTTGAGCGATGTTTCTTGTATTTTTGAAGCCTTATGAAATGATGGCAGTGTGATTTCAGCCTGTTTCATATACCGTAGAATATCGAAATACACGAAAATGAAAATGATTATCGCGACAAGTTCAATGATGGATTATGATTTGTTGGAGTTCTGAGATCATTAACTGCTGTGTGTGAACTGTATTATCATGTCAGAACATGATACTTTTTTTTCAACAAAAGTCCGCAGGGGGGAAAAAACTTATAACTGCACGAGTACCTCAAAAATTCGGCTTTTAATTACGCGTTCCCATTGCATTGACAAAAGCTCTTCTAAAAAAATAAGTTAACGACTACAGCAAATAAAACCAAGAAAAATGTCATTTTGAGCACGTGATTATATGAAATGAAATAAACAGGAAATGTGATATTTTTATTAAACAATAAATGCGAGACAAAGTTTTTTTAATCGTTTCCAGTACTAAAGTGACTCATTCAGTGGAACAATTGAAATGAATAAAAATATAATTTAACTTACACGAGCTCGTGGTGCTTGGCTTTTCAAGAAACTATGTGGGCAGGGATGGCCTGGTTCGCAGAGTGTTGGACTCGTACTCCTTAGGTCAAGGGTTCGAAGCTCACCGGCCAAAATATTCCCCTAGTGTATGGCGATTGGCACTTGTTAAATCTGTACGTGGTCTCAAAGTCCTCCGTATCGAGAGTAATACCACTGGGGGTCCTGGGTCAGAGGTGATCGTTCTCTGTTCCAGGTCTAAATTACGATCTGAGATGTATGAATGAGTTTGCATGAATGTAAGTCCGCCCCCTAAAAAAGGTTGTGACGAGTGTGTAGCTAAGTCGTACACTTGGCCCTAGATGGCGCTACTTGTAAAACAAGAGACGTATATACCCGGCTTGAAATCTGCTGATGTATCAGCGGGGCTTGTCCATGGCAAGTGCCATAAGTAACAACAACAACAAACTATGTTCTGGCATGATACATTGAAATATGCGTAGCTGATTTCATTTTAATCTTTCAGTTATTGATTTCTTTATACATAAATGTAAGCATTTCAATGTTATGAATGCTTCTAAACAAATCATAAATTTCAAATAAATAAAACATTAAAAATCTATATTTCTTTTTAAACTCTGTGTTTCTAAGATTAACTTCTATTTTAAAGGCCACTTTGAGAGACGACTCTTGTATTATGAAATCATGTCACTGAAATTAGATCGGTATTCACATTCTAAAGAATACTAAGTAACACCAAAATGAGGATGTAATGAAATAATGTCAATGAAATTTCATGTGGCTATACATTCCATAAAATATAGAGCCACATTAAAATGAGGATGTGAAATCAAGTCAGTGAAATTTGATCCGGTTCCACATCTCGTAGAATATTGAATAACACCAAAATGAGGATGTTAGGAAATCATGTCGTTGAAATTGGATCATTTTCCACATTCCGTAGAATATTGAGCGAAACCAAAATGAAAAAGTAATGAAATGTCAGTGAAATTTGAACCGGCTCCACGTTCTATTGAGTACTGAACAACACCAAAATGAGGATATTAGAAAATGATGTCAGTGAAATTTGAACTGGCTCCACGTTCTGTAAAATACTGAGAAACATCAAAATGAGGATGTTAGGTAATAATGTCAGTGAAATTTGAACCGGCTCTACATTCTGTAGAATATTGAGCCACACTAAAGTAAGGATGATTACCACGGCATATTTATGGCTGGATTGTGTGTGTGTGTGTGGTTTGGGGGAAGGCAATGGAAATTTCGAAACTTTTCTAAATTTCTAATCTTTGTTAATTTTTATTTATTTGAACTGGAAATTATATTTTTCCTAAGTAATAAATTGAGTTTTCTCTTTTGAATTGAGTCTTTTTCCCTTATTCAGAATGAAATCATACAGAATAAATATGCATTTTCACTTAACTATTTGAATAAAATTGCACTCTCCTATTTTAATTTTTCTTATTCTATATAAAGTAATCAATATTTTACATTTTCTCGTTTTCTTCAACATCATGATAAATTTTCTGTTTAATTCCGTCTGATTATTAAAAGAATTGCGTAAGCATTTTCGAATAATATTTATTGTACACTAGTTTTTCAAAAACAAATAAATAAATAAATAAAACAATTTTAGGGTAAAGAGTACATATAATGAATCATGCATTTAGATTAAAACGATTTAAACTTATTGTATTCATATAAAAACGAATAGACATATAGACAGAGGGCAACTTGATGATACATTTCATACAGCATTTTATATCACGCGATAATCAATTCTTGACGAATTTCCTTCAAAATTAATGCAATTCTACAGTTCTACGGCTTAACTCTTATACCAAATTTCAAGCATCTGGGGTTTTGTATTTCCCAGTTTCTTACTTTAAAAAGAACGGATATGCACCGTTGAGTGAGACATATTCTCTATTTGGTAGGAACCTGTGCTAAAAGTATTAAGACCATATACTTAATTCCTTTTTATCATATGGCACGATGTTCTTTTAATGATGATGATGATGATGATCGAAGAAGGAGTGCAGCAGCTTCTGAGGTTATGGACCCTTGAGCACCCGAGGGCAGAAGTCTGACTTCTAGCTTATATGAAAATGATACACTTAACACATTCGCTTGTACAGCCCCCTTTTACAGGAGGATACATTCACTCACCTCACATATAGCACACAGAATAACTATGTCCTGATCGGGACTAGAACCCAAGAAGCCCAGATCACGAGGAAGGCGTGCTACCTCTGTGCCAGGATGCCGGCACTATTTTCTTTTGTTTTGAGGTTGCGAAAGCCTTAAAATGTTTAGCAAAAATATAAAGAGAAATATAAATATATAGAGTTACCGGCCGCAGAAGCACAAAGGAGAAAACGGGAATAAACCCGAAACAGCAAGGTGAGGTATCGAAAGATTTTGTATGCATATGTAATAATATTTGAAACTCTAATTTCAATTGTAATTAATTTCCAAAGTTTTGCCTTAATTTAATTTATGGTAACTTCATTCTAAAATGTTCTATTATTTCATGATCCATTCCCTTTTTCTATTTAATAAATCAAATGAATGATTATAAAGATAATGCACCATTGATGATTCCACCATGTACCGAGTGGATAGATAATAAATCACTCATGTAAACAGATTCTTTTAAAGGATTCCTGCGTTTCTATTGTCTAAAAGTTGACATAAGGTCATTACGTATAAGAGTTCCTCTCGGAAATCTACACGTGTGATTTATGAGAATATTATAATATATAAGACCACACATAAATGTTTCGTTCTTTTTTAAACCTTGTAAACTTTCTTCTATTGCGGTGTTACCTTTCTGTTGAGATGGAATAAAAACCATCTCAAGAGGTACATGTGTTTTTTGCATGATCTTTTACTATGAGTCTTCAATCGGCTTTCAGTATTAATTAAAATGGATTACATTACACATATGTATGAAGCTTTACTAGAAAAGTTGACGATAGCTTAATATAATAGTCACGTGATCATTTCAAATTATTTTCTAGCCTCGATTAAAAGTTTTGAGACTTTAACAATTTTGGGATGGGGTCATTCGTTTTCTAATCAAATATCGTTTTTCTAAATATCGATTCATGCGTAATTAGATAGTCACAAGATTGTTTCAAACCGGTTTAAACTAGTTAGAAAAATCATTGTTTTTACAAAATAAGTTGCAATTTGTGATAGCAGATTCCAGTATTATCTTTTATAATATTGCTGCTTTTATTTATCTTGTTCTGTTTTTGACATTTTATTTAGGTTGTTCATGTCCTTATGAAATGGGAAAATTCGTCGTGATATCGAGCTCATATTTTTCACTGATTGCAACAACTTGCACGAGAGCAAATGAAAAAGTTTTTGCGCCAACATTTTAAAGCTAAAATACGGCTGTGAATACAAAGCGAACATATACATTCCCAGCAGTGAACGTTCCTTGAACCGTACCAGCCGTATCTGCCTTTTGCTCCGATGAGTGGCGCTGCTAGCAGTCATTTAAGAAGGCGGTTGTTCTTCAGACGTCCACAGCTTATGAGCAGCGAAGTGTTATTCGTTTTACATGGAGTAAAGGACAAACACTCATAGCAATTCACAGGTAAATGCACCCCACGCACGGGGTAAAGTGTCTCTCTTTGAGAAGTGTTCAATGGTGGTGCTGTGAGTTTCAAAGAGGTCGTGAAGACTTGCATGAGAATGAGCGTTTACTGGGAGAAACTGGAACATCCTTCTCACAGTCCAGACCTTGACCCTAGTGATTTTTACATTTTCGATCCACTGCAGGAGTTTCTGGCAGGACAGAGATTCGCATGTGAAGCAGCCAAGAACGTGGTCCGACGGTGGTTCCACAGGCAGCCGGAAGAATTCTTCCACAGAGGGGTCTCTAATTTAGTGCTGCGATGGGACAAATTTCTGAACCGGTGTGGTGACTATGTGGAGAAATAATGTAAGATGCGTAGTACACTGCGTATATTTGTAAATATTTGTATGTACCTGTTTTAGGCGCAAAGACTTTTGCCCTCGTATCTATATTTGAGAAAATATAACGCTACTGAACAAGTCAAATGAAATACACAACTATTCTTTTAAAAATAATGAATCTTTTGAATTTAAAATCTTTATGCATTTTGGAAAGATAACTAATTGTTTAACCTTTGGCATACACTTTATTCAATTAACCCTTTAGCATAAAATTGTTGTAGTTATTTAGTTTAAAAAAGAACTTCTTTCATGATTTTTTTTATTATTATTTTTCTTCTCAAACGTGATTCTTCAGAAAACCGCAGAATTTTACTTTATTTGAGTTCGACAAATATTTGTCCAGGGATATGTTTTTTAAAAAGATATATTTTAAAATGTCAATATTTATACGATCATCAACGCCAACCTAACACGGGTAGAAATGTTAGTGGAGTCGATTAAATAATTTAATTAGAATAAATGCATTTTTAAAAAAACTACGTGAAATTTTAGCGTTGGAAAATATTTTCACGGGAAGTAAAAAAAATTTATGTTCTAAAATCCTTACGTTGTAAACCATCTGTTCGAAATAATATTTAAAAGAAAATATCTTGTGAAGAATATATTTTCTTTAGAGAAAACAAACATCACATCGAGTTTTATTCCCAAACGAGAACAGTTTTACTTCTTTCTAAGATGTTTTTTCGGTAACTTAAATATTAAAATCTAAGCCTATCCGCTGTAAATCATCTGTCAAAGTATTTTTCAGCAAAAATATCTTACGTTAAATAGATAAGATAAACACTTTTTCCAATTTTATTCAAAAGCATGAAAAATATTTGTAAAATTATCTTAATAGTGTAGCAGTTACATTATTACTTTTATCTTCTCTTTTCAATACTAGATGGCGATGCGTGATTAAGTACACATCCCGTAGCTCATTGCGGTTGTGAGTAGCAGAGATGATGACGCTGTTCTGTTAAGCTACGCTCGTAAATGTCTTGTCTTGTTTAGTGAGTGAGTGCGGTTATTAAAAACACAAGACATTTTAGCCAGAACAATCACTATGTCTAACATAACATCAGTTCCACTATGCATTTTCGTCACCTTTATTAGAAATAATATTCTACATCAAAATTATTTTATACACTACAAATTTGGTGTAATATCATCCGAAGAAAGATTAGAAAGTCCTTTATCACTACCATTAGAGAATTAAAAACCTTATGATTTAGTATCATAGTATATCGCCACTTAAAGTTGAAAAAATTGTATATTAAAATATAATCAGCTACAATCCTCTTGTTGGCATCTTTTCATATTGCCAATGGATGCCAAGTCACCACAACATGCTAATTATTGACGCAATTGCAATTCAACGAATCTTCGTTACGAATTTTTGCCTTAGAGATAATTTTGCTTTTAAACATTCGTGATTTTGCATTTTTTGGCGACAATAAAAGGGACCATATAAAAAAAGTAAGCCAAATAAAATTTGAAGACCTCTAACAAAATTGAAAACATGAATTTGGTTGAAAGTTCTCGTTTTTATTTTTTGCAATTTCAAAAAATAGGTACATTTCTGTTTCCAGAGGTACCTTAATTTTGTCTTTACTTAATTAGAAGCAAAGTTATTATAATTCCTATGGACTTGTAAGTACTTATTTATAAGCCTTTAAAAATATTTAAATGCTTTTTCTGACAAACGAGTTTTATATATATAGATATATAATTCTACTGTATGAATACCGTCCTAGCTTTAAAAAATCAAGATAAATGAATGAAATTTATAATTAGTACTCGTCATATTATGAAAAATATAACGAAGTATGGATTTGATTTTTGATGCTCTAGATGTAGTTTTATGATTATTTAGTGCTGATAAAAAATCTAATATTTTATAGGTAATTTTATATACTGACACTATTGTTTTTTATTTTTGAATATAATTCCTAGATAATCATTATATATATGTAGGATATCCCACGGAGCTATTTTGTTTAACAATCATTTGTATTTCCATTTTTTTTTTACTTTTATCAACATCCGATTGTAGGACGTAATTCAAAGCGAGAATTGTAAAAGGTTAGATCCCCAGAGGGCCATAATTTTAATTAGTACAACATTCCAGAATAACGCCATCTGTCGAGATTTTGAAAAACTGTCAGAATTAATAGTCAGAGGCCTACTAACCACGGTACGATTAAGACCATTCGTGCATTAGCTTACTGTTTGGTAAGATGTTTTTCAGTCAGATAATGTACTTTTCTTAGACTCCAAACGCCCTCCTAGAGAGAATAACCCAACTTTCTGTTTGTTTAATATCTCCATGTTTTGATTCTTTTTAATATTTCCCTGTAAATACTCCCCATTGTAAAAGTTTCCCTTTAACTCTAAATAAATTCTTTTATTTTTTAAAAGAAGTATCTTCATCCTTCGTTTGCATTATTTTGATATTAGTTTTCAAACTGAACACCTAAATATTAAAAATAGGGGGGGTCTAGACACCTCGCCACTAAAACCCTCGCTATCTGTAGAGTCTAATATTTTGGGAAGATTTTGTTAGACTCTCACATATACTCTTTGATACGCTAATAATGTAACATTACAAAGAAAAATTAAGAACTCTGATAATTATTTTCTCTCTAACAATCTTATTTTTTCGATACAATTTTGATGCAATTTTCAACAATTTTGTAAATCGATGCTAAAGTTTGCATCAAAATATCTCTTTTCTTCAAAAGCTATATATACATTTAAATAATTCGCTTTTATTCATTATCTTATACTTATATTAATAAAGAAAATCATATAAGCCTTAAAATATCTACTTTTTGAAAAATATCCTACGAACCAAGTCTGATATACGACTTTTCTCATGGTAAGGGAGGATATGAACAAAAAAAAATTATTAGCAACTTATTTTCGAAAATCAACTCACCTCCTTATCATTCTTGAACCACTTGAGGGTAGCGGGTGGATTCCCCCCTGTGGATACGCACGTGAATTTCTGGAGGTCCCCCGCCTTGATGGGCTTCCCTTCTTCGTAGCCCGAGATGCTCGGCGAGGACGGAGGATCTGGAAGCAGAAGAAAAAAGAAAAAGAAAGGAAAGTAATTAACATGAGGAGACGAGACACGGTTCTTTGGAAAAATGTTCTCACAAATGAAATTTAAAAATAATGGCGACGGGGACTTATCTGGGATCCCGGTGGCGATTAGTTGGCGGTGGTACCGGAGAGTTGGGGGGGGGGGGATGAGCTGAGGAGCAAAACTTTTAACCTGGCAATTTGTTGGAGTTTGATAGTGGTTCGCAATTTTTTTTAAAGGCTGAACTATCAATATTGATTTTGATCGTATGAATTCTTCTCTGTGATTTCTTTTGATTTTATGGGTATAATAAGAGATTGAAGGATTTTAAGACGGCCATAGACCTTTAAAATGACTTTTTTTTTGCAATTTTCATCTTAGTTATTCGAAATTTTACAGACATTAAGCGTAACACTATAGGAGATGACACACAGAATTTTAAAGCATTATATTAATTTATTTATGAGATAGGGGGTTAATATGATATAATATTAAAGTTAAATTTACGTCAATGAAAAATGTTCCAGACGCTCCAAATTTGTTCGAAAACGCTCTAATTTTTATTATTACTTTCTCTAATCCTTTTGAAATAAAAGTTGGGATTAATTTCGAAGTTTGAGTACGAAGTGTCAAAATTAACAAATGTAGTACTCAAAACGACTTAAACTTTTTTTAAAAAAAAATCAGTAGTTTTAAGTTATTACATAGGTTATTTTTGATAATGCAGCATTCTGATTGGTTAATTATGCTTACAAAATGATGAAATGAAAATGGGGTATTTCAAAAAAAAATGGAGGACATATTTTGAGATTTCACTTGAAAAGGGATGGTAATAGAGAGCAGATGATAATAGCGGAACTAGAAAAAACGGCCTTTCGTATGGAATAAAAATGTTAAAATCAGCACAGTTGTTGGACCTGAAATTTTTAACAAAATTACATCAAAGAGCCGTCAAAAATCTACCTCATATTTACCTCATTGTAAAATAGTTATGCATTGTTATTTTCAAATAGTAGGGTTTTTTTTATATATAATTTTCATTCACAACTTTAAGGATGGAGAGTGAGCAAGCGATTATTAATGATATATGTAGGAGTCACGAATTTTCAAATGAAGTAAACAAAATGGCGGAATCATTTCTTGGACTAACTACAATTAATGGCCATTACCAAAAATTTTCATTAAAGAGATTATTGGTACAGAAAATAATTCGGGACTTGTCAGTGGGGACGTACGATAAAAAAAATCCAACTGGTTCAGAAACAGATAACGGCGTTTATTATACAAGGAATTAATAAATGGTAATAAAACACAGCTGAAACTTACAAAGTAACATTATTTGCAGTAAAAAACAGCATAAAAGTAGCAAAACAGTAATAGACAATTGTAACAACACCAAACACTCAGAAAGAACAGCAGGAGATAGACTTCCCTCAACTAGTCACATCCCTCTATTCGCTTGCTACTTCCAACTGTCTTGTTCAATACTGACAAAGTCAGAGCTTTATCTTTCAGCCTTTTATAGTTTACATGTCAAAACAAAGAAGCTTCTAGAAGGTTATCGTAACTTCGCTCTCTAATATCAAAAACCAGTATTTTCATTAGTTATTGCTTTTGTTGCCAAGCTTGGGGTACTCAGTATGTATTCAGCATTCATAAAGAAATATATGTAAAATCATCTTCCTTACGACGAAAAGGACAAGGTAAAGAACAAACTATTAAAAATTTGAACAATATACAAAGATTAAATGTTGAGATTTCTATAGAAAACGAATAGTAATGCTGTAATATTATTATTAAGGACTATAATATCTGTGTTGTGTTGTGACTAATGGCACTTGCGGTGGGCAAGTCCCCGCTGATACGATCAGCAGATTATAAGCCTAAGAAATGCGTCTCTTTGTTTTACACGTAGCGCCATCTAGGACCAAGAGTACTACTTGGGTCTCACACGTCACAACCCTTTTTAGGGGCGGACTTCATTCATGCAAATTCATTCATTCATTCATTTCAGATCGTAATGACCTGGAACAGAGAACGATCACCTCTGACTCAGTACACCCAGTGGTATTACTCTCACCATGGAGGACTTTGCGACCACCAACAGACAACGAGCGCCAGCCGCCATACACTCGAGGAATGTTTTGGCCGGTGAGCTTCGAAACCAACGCTCTACCAACCAAGCCATCTTGGCCCGTTATTATATCTCGGAATTAAATGAAACAAAAATTTGTGAAATTCGTCTAGATCGATAATAGGTGATTGCACTCTTTATAATACCAATTATCATAAACGCGCATAAATATTTACAAGATTCTGCGAAAATATACAAATTTCTTCGCTTTTTTGAAAAACCAAAGATTTGTGAAAAATTTCTCTTTCAAAAAAGTCACGCCGCTATACTTAATTCATTTACGAACAGCAAACCCTACTGTTTTTCTTTTTAATTCCCACCTTATCTCTAAACACATTAGCTATAAAATACTAAACCCTTCACCATTTCCCTTAAAAGTTAATTTAGAGCCAATTAAGCCTAGTTAAGATAAGCCTCAACGCCATTCATGAGACCAGACAACAGGATCCTTTTCACACCGCCTTAAGATCCGTTGATTTAAGGCAAACCATTAAGTTTCCATTATGCATCCCGCTTTCCATTATGGATAGCCCGTATTCCGCCACAACTATATTAATACTCACAACAGCTGCAGGTCCCACCAAAGTCCATTTATTGAAGCTTGTCAGTGGCGAAGATATATTGCCCCGGCGCGATAACCACTCTAACAATCAACATGCGGAGGAATCGATACCTCATCTCTTCAGCCATGGATGATACGAAGAGGGCCCGGATTATTATAAGGACCGAGGTATTTGTGGTTAACAGCGGATATGTCATTTCTTTTGGATTGATGGGGACCAATGAAAATAAAAATGGTAATTAATGGTAGATAAGGATATGAATTGCTTTTTATTTGCTTGTAGACATTTTTGAGGCATCGAATAGAACACATTGTGAGCTCTCTCTTTTATAAAAGATAGTAAATTAGGTTTCATAGTTTAATACATTTTTTAACCCCTTGCACTTACAGATCACAATGTTGTATCCTTTATTTATTTATTTTAATTTTTAACAAGTA
>JAOUZG010030082.1:6087368-6128527 GCA_026289955.1 Argiope argentata
AAAGAATTCATTGATTTTGACTGGACAGAGATCATGACTTTTTCAGAATTTGTTTAATTATAAGTTAAAGATGTGGAATTATAATTTAGTAATATACAAGCAGAGAGACATCGTAATAACTCTATTGGTGAAAATAAATTTTACAGTATATCAATCAGTTATTTGCAACAGTTATGCAAATAAATTTGCATTTAAAAAAAAATTGCATTGATTTTGACTGGACAGAGATCCTGACTTTTTCAGGTAGTTAATCATTAATTGAAGGTGAGGTGGAAATATAATTTAGTAACGTACGAAAAGAAAGACGTCGTAATAAATCAAATGAAGAAGGTTAAAATTGATCAAAAAGAAAAAAAAAGAATTATTTGGTTTTGACTGGACAGAGGTCATGACTTTTTCAGATTTTGTTTAATCATAAGTTAAAGATGTGGAATTATAATTTAGTAACATACAAACAGAAAGCCATCGTAATAAATCAATTGGCGAAAATAAATTTTGCAGTTTGTCGGAAAAGAAAGAAGGAACTCATTGATTTTGACTGGACAGAGGTCATGACTTTTTCAGACTAAGTTAATCATTAGTTGAATATGAGGTGTAAGAATTATTTATTAATCTACAAACAAAAAGAAATCATGGTCAAGCAATAAAAGAATAAAATCATTTAAATATTATCTAAAGAATTTAATAAGGTTTTACGAGGCAAGTATGTTTATTTTAGAGGCATTAAATATTAATACTAAACTTCTTGAAGTAGAAATAAATCAGCCATTTTTGAAGAACACTTGATTCTTGGTAAAATTATTTGTGCATAGTTTCCATTAAATGTTTATGCAGAAATTAATGACTCTCTCTTTTGTAGAGCCATGACTACAAAAAGTATTTAATAACGAATTATGATAGATATTAAAAGAGTATTATTTTAATACACCTGTTACGTTTATTGTGTACTTGAAACTTCGTAATGGAGTCTAGTAATCTTTTTCAAATTGTTTATTGTCTTTTACAATATTGTAATTTCATTTTCTGATTCATCACGCAAACTGCGCAGATAATTAGCAGAATTTTTCTTCCTTAGCTTTCAACAGTGGAAGAAAATATAGGAAGAAACAACGAAAATTTGGATTTTATTGTCGTAATGAGGTCTATTATTCAGAATTGTAAAAAACAATATTTTTTAAAGCCTCGTGCAATTAAATAATTATCATTAAAAAAACCAATTTAAAAAAATTAAGATCAGTTTTGCAATAATAATTTCTTAACTTATCCTGAAAAATCCCCAAAATCTCAGTTAATTTCAAATTTATTATTAATTAAAATTCATTTTTTTTTCCAAAATTCACATTTATACTCTCAAAACGTACCTGTACCAATTTTGATAGTTTCATGTCAAATAGTCAATAAATGTAATGAACGATATAAACACATTATTTTAATTATTATTAGATTAATTTTTTAAAAACATCTGCCAAAATTAAAAAAAATATATCCAATTTAGATTTAAAAAAATTTAGATAGAAAAACTCCAAACTAACATTAAATTTAATAGTCGAGGCTTATATTCTAAAACAAATATCACATATTAATGTTCTCTATTATTTTAAGAAAGCTGCAGTTAAAAAAAAATACGACGAAAGTTTAATACGCAAGAAAAAGCATAATCAAATATACTTTAGGAAATATACCTAAAGAAAAATAAATTGCATTCCAGTTGCAAAAAGTTCTTTATTAATTTTACCACTTTATCAATTCTTCTATATAGATGAACATATCTTAAGAAAAATGAGAACTTTAAAATGGCAAAATAAAAAATAAATAATAATAATAATAACTAAGACTTTTTACTCTCAAGAAATAGAAAAAAAAATGTAATACAGCCGACTGATCTCTCATAACTCTCGTCCTGTTTATTTCTCTATATCGAAAAAAAAAATGAGAGAAAAAAATCAAAACACAGAATTGGTAGCAGAGTTCTAAAGTCGACAAAATTAAAATAACGAAATTTGAATTTTACGCAGGAACTCCTTCCAATTTCACACCCGATTGCTCCGCTGCTTTTCGTCTTGTGTCGGAATAAAACCTACATAACTTGAAAGAGGAAACTCGAATCTGCAGAGCGAATGAAAATAGAAAAAAAAGAACGCCTTCTGGCTTTTAAAAGACAGCGGTCGAGCCAATATCCAGTGAAATTATCGTTAATGTGCGAGAAAGCTGCGTCAGAACACAGCGAAGAATTCATTCGAATCTGCACAAAATAAAAAATAAAAACTTCAGTGTTTAGCGTCGGAAAATGGCAGACGATTTTACGTTGGATTCAAATAAACTAGATTCGCATTTTATTACATGGAAAGCCAATTCATTTTCTACCTCTTTCGCCAAACGATTTCTCCGAGATATGAGTTTAGTTGTAAAATTGGTTTCGTTGCAGCAGGACGAATTGAAATTCTCATTTTTTTTTTCTTATTAACTTGTGTTTCCATTTTTGAGATTTTGATTTTCGGAATAATAAAATAAGCGGAGAATGAAGTCAAATTGTTACTTTGAATGAAACAAATGGAAACAATGGAATAAGATGAATAATTTGAAACAATAGAAGAGAGAATGAAATAAACTGAGCAAATAGAAATAACAGAACAGACTGGATAAACAGATTTAAAAGAATAATGCAAAACAAACAGAATGAAGCTCCGTGAATTAAATGTGGCAGAAAGGAATTTACGATGCGTATATACGAATATTGTGGGGGTTATTTTAACCAAATACAATTAACTTCGATAAAATAACTTTTTTAAAAGATGCCGCTCGTCAAACTTTTGATTTGAAACTGAAACTTTTTTTGTATTATTGTGCTTATATAAATATTATTTTATTGATACTTTAAAGAATTTATTTGCTTACTAAAATGAGTTTTCGGTATCATCATGCAAGGATATGGAATTGATCTGAAAGTGGAGTTCTCAATATTTAAGAAAAAAAATAGCGAGATTCAACGACTTTGATTGAAAATTATCAATGTAGAAATTAGGGTTATAGAAATACTTAATATGTGCAAGTTCATAATTCAAAATGCTTGATTTAAAATTCTGAATTGATGATACGAATATCAAGTATCTATTTTCAAAATATTTCAGGTGGCTTAATTCATCTTCTCATTTTATGTCATTAACTGTGGTTTAAAATATTCAATACATAGCAATCAAAATTTATTCTTCGAAATAAAAATGCTATTAAATGATCGCTTGAATTTTGTGATGGCAGATTCCATATTTTATTATGGATATTCCATATTATATTAATTTTAATTTCTTCATTTTTAAAAACTATTTTTAAGATGTGGTTAATTGCCTTTAATACAACAGATATAAATCTTCTTCCTGGAGGAATTTGACCTAAGTTGCCATCATTTAAACAAACAAAGACGCTATTTCCTACACCAACACTTTTTGATATATGCTTGTCATTTTTCGGATACAGATAGTTTCCGTAATAATAATACACAGTACTTTATAGCAAAACACTTGCACTTTTATCTCTCTGTCCCACCACACCACCACCGCCACCAAATTCATACCAGCAGCATGATAAACGCCTCACATTGAAGAAGTGGTCGAGAAACATAAATTCCAAGCTCCAGGGCGATAAATGCGTAATACTTTAGATAACCCAATGCAATTCTTCTTCAGCAAAATCTGCGCTTTAGAAGATTTAGTCAACCATTATTTAATGTTCGTTTTGAAATAGTTGGAAAAGAAGTGGAAGAAAATGTTCGCGGGAGCATGGAATGTGCTTGTTAAAAATGGATTTATGTCCGCCTCCCCCTCCCGACTTAACTCTAAAATTTGGTTTTATAGAGAAAAGGTCAAGATTTAGTATAGGCGATTTTGTAGTTTTTCGGGTCTCTACAAAATCACTATTTATCGGATTTTTCTGGAAAACAGCCTCGAATTCTTATTATATAAAGTACGGAGGGAAAAAAAGAAGTGAAATTGTTTTCGAGTAGAAAGTATAGGGTTGTTTGTCTTGAAAAATTGGGGGGGGGGGATTTTTTAAAGTCATTTAAAAGGCTCAAGTCATGCAAGAAAACTGTTTATTTTTACGGTTTCCGATATATTTTAAAGCTACTATCGACAAAATAATGCATTTTGCTATTATTATGAAATGGAAAATTTATTATTAATCGTTAATGTAATCATGGCCTAATGGTTAATGTTTAAACCATTAGAGATAGGTATATAATCTCAAACAGAGCAAATATTTTAAAAGGCGTAAATTTACATTGTGCATTTAAATCAATAAATTCTGGCTTTCTTGCACAGAAATAGAACGTCTTCCTCGTGTCCTGGAAGTCCCAGGTTCGAGTCCCGGTTTGGGCATGGTTGTTCTTCTGTGTACTATCTGTGAGATGTGTGACTGTCGCCCCCTGTAAAAAGGGGTTGTGCAAGCGAATGTGGTGGGTGTGTAGCTAAGCCGTACTCTTGGCCCCAGTTGGCGCTGATTCAAAAATAAGAGACGCTCCTTTCGGCTAAAATCTGCTGCTGTATCAGCAAAAGGTTTATCCATGGCAAGTGCCATAAGTAACAACAACAGCATTTAAATCAATAAATGCGCTGCTGGAAAAAAGAGTACAAATCTGAAAATTTTAAATAATTCCCTGGTTATAATAATCAGATCCAATAAAATAGCTTTGAATACGAATATATTATTTTTTTAAAAAAAAGTTCAACGCTTCTGTGTTAGTTTTGCGGAGAGTTTACGCAGAAGGCCACGGGTCCTTTGAAGGCCTCATACGCATGATTGGTTTTGCAAAAGGGAAATGTTTTCGTTAGCTTTTCGTTTTAATCCGATTATACATAAATTAGGACATTTCGAAGCGATTTGTACACTTTTCTTGTTTACCGATCCGTAGCAAGATTGGGTGCTTAGAGAGTTACAACACATACGTCCACTTAGTTCTAATCGCAATTGAAAGTGCCATTATGTTCTTTTAAAAACTGATGTGAAATTCATCAAAGACATTGATACACCAAAAGGGGTTTTTTAATGCCTTCATTGAAGACGTTCTTTTCAGATATACAGATGTAACTTTAATTCATTGTAGTGTTTTATTTGATTAAATTAAATCTGGTATCGGATTCTGTTTTACAGGATCGCAATATTACATCTTGTTTAAAAACTAGAAGATGTGAACGTGTAAACAGGCTTTAATCCTGCTAACAATATACAGGATAATCCGTCGGCGTCCTGGCACAGAACATAACAGAATGCCATCTCGTACTCCCGTATCTAAGACAATTCTGGTCACTGCACGGTTTGGTGGGCATGTTAAGGGAATTTTATTTTCAGTAATAAAATATTTACAGTAAGAAAAAAATATAAATAAAACTATTTACGGAATTTACAAGCATATGAGATATGATAAGGAGAAAAGCCGTTTACAGAGATTTTCTTCTTTGAAAAATGGTTTGACACTATTATAGGCTGACATATAACATGAGTTATGATGTACTTACATTCTGTGTTCATTTAATTTTTTTTATGACACACTAGGTGACGTTTCAGGCACTAAAAGGAGATAGAAAATAATTTGGCTAGTTGGAACGAAGGGAAACTCTGCTTGATTGAAGTGTATAATAGGAAATTGCTTTTTTTTTTTACCCTCAGTCTTTGTGAGTATGAGGCTTGTTCAGGATTAGGAAGATGAGAATAAATCTCTATTTCCACTTCTAAATTTAATTATGCAATGGATTTTTTGCCTGGATAAATGGTTGCTGCACAGAGGTGGCGCGTCTTCCTCGTAATCTGGGCATCCTGGGTTCGAGTCCCGGTTCGGGCATGGTCGTTCTTCTGTGTTCTATTTGCGAGGCGTGTGAATGTGCCCCTCTATAAAAAGGGGCTGTGCAAGCAAATGACATGTTTGTGTAGCTAAAGTCATACTCTTAGCCCTACTTCAAAAAACAGAGACGCTCCTTTCGGCTTAAATCTGCTGCTGTATCAGAGTAGGGCTTGTCTGTGGTAGGTGCCATTATCAACAACAACATGATAAATCCGAAATCCTGGTATAAAATTAGAAAAGAAATGGAGAACAAGGGCACGCATAATAATCTCATAGAAAACACACATTTACATCCCTTTTTGTTAGTAATAAAATAATTACGTAAATATAAAGTATCTGAATTCAACAGAAACAAAATTTTTAGAAAGAAAATTTACTACACTTGGTTACAAATTACAAAAACTACACTTGCAGTCACAAAATTCCATACTTAATTTGATACGTTCAAGTCGTGTTTTTGATTACTGCATTTATATGTTTCTATTGATGTAGAAAATTTATTGTAGTTAAGTATAATTTTAGAGTTCCATCAAATCCAATTGTCATTGTTAGAACGAACTAATTGATTGAAAAAAATACCGTCTTTGGACATTAATTACAAAACCAATTTTTTACTCTCGTTTTCATTAACATGATAATATTTTTAGACTTGCATTAAATTTTATAACTTGTACAGAACGCGACGTTAGTTAACAATCAATTAAGGCAAGAATAAAACCAATGAAAAAACCTGAAACAAATCATCCCAACATGTTACAGCCTAGATTTACGAATTTTTATTTCAATAATCAAGAATATTATCTAATCGGCATTTATCTGGAATTTGTCTGACAGATTTGTTTTAGCTGATAAGTAACATCTGAATTTTGAAAACAAACCGAGTGCATGAACACTCAGACTTCCTGATAAAACCTCTCAATCATTGTCGTCATCTTTAATTTTGAAGCGCAGCCAATCACAAGCAACGGAAGTAGGATTTCCCGCACTTTTATTTATTTTTATTCTTCCTCTCTTATCTCCTTCAGTTGCGCCAGGAAGTGATTACTTTTTATGGATTCAGATAGCGGTTGGCGAGAGAGAGTAATCGATGAAGTCGCCACGTTGCCTTTGTCCGAATAAAATTCAGTACAGCTTTTTAGTCTTTAAGGTGCCTGTCTAGGTTAAAAATATGAATTGGGATAAAAATTTGCCATTGTATTTTTTTACGTTTAAAAATAATAGTAAAAATCTATTTCCATTATTATTTTGATTTTGTCTCCACGTCAATTAGAAGCCAAGTTATGGCAAACGATTTAAAAACTTTAAATGCATTTTCTGAAAAACGTATTTTTTCTCCTTCATAATTTTTTAAAATATCGTATCGATACTTAGCAATAATAGTGTACTTATAGATATTAGTAATTCTACTATTAAATTATCGTCATATCTCAAAAAGGAGGCAAGATATCTTTATGAAATTTATGATTAGTGCTCGCTATTTTATGCAAAATGTGATGAACTAGACATTTGATGTTGAATGCTATAAAAGCGGACGTATGATTATTTAATGCAAATATTGCTGAAAAGAATTCTAAAATTAAATAAATTAATTTCGTATATTTAATTATAAATATATGACATATATATTTATAATTAATAAGAGTTATATATTTAATCATAAATGTATAATTCTTATATAATTTCATATATATAAAAATATTCAAAATTTTATTTCTGAATATGATTTTTATACAATAATTATACTCTAAGACGTTAAAAAGAAAAATGGAACATTGTATTTCTTTTCCTCTTATCCAATCCTGGTTTTTGTAAATAAACGCTAAAATTTAGATTGAAAGGCTCATTTTCTTCAAAAGCTGCATATATATTTAAAAAATTATACTTTTATCCATCGTCTTACTTCTGCATTAATAAATAAAAAGCACCACTTAAATATTTTTTTTTCTTCTGAAAAATCCCTTTCTGATCCAGTCGGGTTCCTTAACATTTCAATATTTGATGATTAAAATAACAAAAAAAAAAAGGTTATTTCTTTTTAATTCCGTGAGAGAAAGAAATGCATATTAAACTAGTTACCTTTAGTGACTATTTCGTTTATTTGCAATATCAGCTGCTCTAGTTATTAATTCTAGCTGTTAGTTATAAAATTTTTATTTATTATTATAACCATACAATTGTAGTTCAATCCCTAGAGAAAACTATACAGTTTATTTTGTTATAAGTTTTGTTTGGATGAGAGTAATAATTTTTGCTGTATGTAATTTGAAGTTTTAAAAGAATTTGCTTAAATTTATGCTATTAAAGGTCAATTTTTAAATTGTTTTAATGTTTATTTCAAATATTGACATCCTATTACTAATTTTGAATAGTCTCAAACCCAGAAATATGGATAAAGTATGTTTATACCATGCTTTTCTAAAAAAGAGCTCCGAAAACGTGTTCTGATACCTTCACCCCTTAACCGGTTTATTTTCCTTACTATCTAATGAGATGACTCCTTCTATTTTGGGAATATTTTCTTATTATGATTCAAATGGAAATCCATGGAATACTTGGCTTATCTACGTATTCGAATTCATTTTACTATTGAATTATAATTGTTATGAATGATTTATTTTTTGTTTACGACTATCAAAATTCGATAAATCGATGCACGTACGGCGTACGGGCAAACCGGTTAAGTGGTTAATCGAGTTGAATATTCATTCCATGCCACTACAAATCTGAGTGCTTTTCGCTTTTGCATTTGCGTTTGGCGGAGAGAGCCCGAGAATACTTGACCTTGAAAATAACAAGGTCAAATTTCTTGAATATTGCAGTTTGGCGAGGAGTGCTGAAGGATTACCACCATGACAATTCCAAGGTCATTTTTTTAAAAAAATTGTAGTTATTTCTCTTTCTTTTGTTGTTGTTACTTATGGCACTTGCCTAAGGACAAGCCCTCCCCCTGATACAGCAGCAGATTTAAGCCGAAAGGAGCGTCTCTTGTTTTTGAAGTGGCGCCAACTAAGGCCAAGAATACGACTTTGCTACCCGCTCACCACATTCGCTTGCACAACCTCTTTTACAGGGGGGCACAGTCACACATCTCACAAATAGCACACAGAAGAACAACCATACCTAAAATGGGACTCGAACCCGGGACTCCCAGAGCACGAGGAAGACGCGCTACCTCTGTGACAGAGAGCCGGCTATTTCTCTTTCTATAATACATAGGCGAGAAAGTTAACCATAATACATTTCCGTTCGAAATCTCAAATTAAATGGCAAAAGCACTTTCAGAAACAATGGTTGGGAGGAAAACTTAGATTACGTCATTTCGTTACCACCCCTTTTTCGTTAAGGACCCGCCTACAACTGATTTTCAAAATTACGATAACAAAAAATAGTAATTAATGAAATGGCTTTTTAGGTATAATAAAGTTGTATCGAAGATTTGAAAACACGATTTACACAAGAAATCATTATCACTACTTCAGAAGAAAGCAACTTCCCATTTAAAGAGAATGGCTTAAAAAGCACCACACGCAAATGCTTTTAGAACAATGTATATACTTAAAAAAAGAGTTTAAACTCGAAAATAGAAAGATTAAGAGCCTTAGGTATTCCGTTAATGAGCACTTGTGAATAGAAAGAAGTGGTATTAACTGCTAACTAGTTTGATATTTAATGAAATATGCAAGCATTATGGCTGAGTGTTCTTGTTAACCAGTAATGGAGATTTAACACCAGTGAAAATGGAATCCCCAAGCAGATTTCAGCCAATGCTTAATAAATTACAATACTTAACTATTAGAGTAACTAGATCAGTTTTTTTCACTTTATTTTCTATGTTGAAATAAATAAAGAAAGATTTACACGATGAATATTTTGAATGTAAGAAAAAGGCGATATCGATAAATTGATGAACTATTTTTCATATCTCATAAAGTTTGTAAAAAATATAATTGGAAATTATATCCATCTGTGAGCATGGTTAACCACAGAACAGAACGCCGTCTCATACCCCCGTATCTGTGACCATTCTGGTCACTTCATGGTTTGGTGGGCACGTTACGGGAATTTTATTTTACGTAATAAAATATTTACAGAAAGAAAAAATAAATAAAAAACTATTTACAGAATTTGCAAGCATATCAAATATGAGAACGTGAAAAGCAGTTTACAGAGATTTTCTTCTTTGAAAAATAGTTTGAAACAATTATAGGCTGAAATATAACATGAGTTATGATGTACTATAAAGTACTTACATTCTGTGTTCATTTAATTTTATGACACACTAGGTGACGTTGCAAATATTAAAAGGAGATAGAAAATAATTTGGCTAGTTGGAACGAAGGGAAACTAACTCTGCTTGATTGAAGTGTATAATTGGAAATTGCTTGTTTTTATCCTCAGTCTTTTTGAGTATGATAGTTGAGGACTAGGAAGATGATAATAGATTTAGATTTTCACTTATAAATTTAGTTATGCTAAGGATTTTTCGCCAGGATAAACGTTGCTGGGGACTCTTTTCAGCCATTCCAGTTCATGGCTTGGTGATGGTTTCTTCATATGCCAAGAGATTATGAGGATACAATCCGTGGCACAGACTGAATTAGAAGAATGAAATTTGAATGTGATCCCCCCATTATAAATTTTATCAGCCTATAGAAACAGATGAGACAGTACTTCAGTAAACAGTTTATTACTTTCTGGTATATACAGCATAGAGAAAGTATAACAATCGTCAAAAAATTCTAACTTAAGATTTTGACGAATCACCACTTTTTAGACAACTCTGAGTTCAAAAAAACCATTTTCGAAAGATGGCCCTTCATCTGTGTGATAAACTTAACTCAAAAATGATTTGAACCAGATGGTTGAAATTTGGATATCGTCTTCATACGAATTTACGGATTTCAATCAAATCGAGAGTAAATATTGCTCAGATGAAGTTTGTTTCTCCGGCTGTACGAATATAAGTTAATTCGATTATTGCAAAACCTAGAAAGCTAGATAGATAAAATTCAGTACACAAATCTAATATCTATAGTATGAACCCCTGTAAAATTTCGAACCAAATTCAACGAATGGTGGACCGTTTATCAGTTCGTATTTTCAGAAATCAGAAAACGCGACAATTCAAAAACACAACACCTGAAATGTATCAAATTTTGTGAGAAAATTTGTGACTATAAGGGCAGTTGGGTGCCAATTTTTTTGTTCCAATCGGTTGGAAAAATTGCATTAAAAAGCAAATTCTATTTTCGTATACTATTAATCACATGCCAGAGATTTATCATGAAATAATCCTACAAAGATGACTATGAATTAAGTAAAAATTCTTAATTTCCTTTAATAGTAATATTTCATAACTCTTGAGTGGCGATGCCACGAAAGGCTTTCTATAGCATGGCAAATATATTAGATCATATAGGAGAAAGTTTTGGGAAGACCACTTTCCTCTGAGTGTGTTTCCCCCCCCCCCCATTCACCGTCTCTGGTTTAAATGTCCCTTTATTTCGTATTGAAATCTCATAACTGATGTGCGATTTCGTTTTCTTATGCTTTAATGCGAAATGGAGGGATAAAATAAAAGGAATGTAGCGGAAAAAGTCTCATATTGGGGTGCCATTCCCTTCAGCACTTCTGGCTTTCCACCCGATCGGGGCATTGTTAAAACTAAATGTAAAAGTAAGCAAACAATATGATAATGAAGGTAACGAAATAAATGTAATTAAAAATTACTTTTAAAAGCGCTTTTTTGCTACTTTATTAAAATAAATAATTTTTATTTTAATAGTATTCTTACTTCAATAAAGGGATTTATAACAACCAAGGGTTGGTTGGTTGTGTGGTTTCGTCAAAGCAAGATCCAGCTTAGCCATATAGCACCCGCTTATTGTATATCAACAAGGAACGTGGCTAATGTACAAATGGTGATATAGCATTAAAGATAAGTAAACATTGATCTGGTATCTATTGTGATAGGGTTGTGTGGTTGCCGACTTTTATCGGCGCCACATCCAAGTTTGGTTATACAGCGCCAATTTACAGTGTTGTTGTTGTTACTTATGGCACTTGCCTATAGACAAGCCCCCCGCAAATACAGCAGAAAATTTAAGCCGGAAGGAGCGTCTCCCTCTCTCTGTCTTTTGAAGTAGCGCCAACTAGGGCCAAGAGTACGACTTAGCTACACACTCTCCACATTTGCTGCACAGCCCCTTTTTACAAGGGGTCACAGTCACACATCTCACAGATAGCACACAGAAGAACAACCCTGTCCAAACCGGGATTCGAACCCGGGACTAAAAACATCAACAAAGCCCATGGTGAAATTACAAAGGGTGACATAGCATAAATGAAAGCTAAAAATCTATAATAATTTTACATTACTCGCAGTGAAAACAGAAAAAGGTTCCATAATTCCTGTTTAAAACCAATTGGAAGAACTTTTTTTTTAGATTTCCAGAACATAATTTTAGAATGTCAAGCATAAAAAATGCCAAGAAATGATGAACAATAAAGAAACCCATGCCTATAAGATGATAAAATATTGCATATAAAATTTTTTATATTTAAAAGCAAATACAATATCACCGATTAGACCAGTTATCAAAATAAATTGGGTAAATGGCCAAAAAATACTTTGGCAGAATCAAAACAATTGAAACAAAAAACTACAAAAAACTAGAGCTAAGCTAAATTTGGTACTTACATATTATCCCATCAATCCGCCAAAAACGCGCCAACAGCGCCAAATTTCAATTTGGTGGCCAAAATTCTTTAATTCTTTTAACTACGTGTCAAACCAATTTCGTCGCGCGTAAGCGATTTATAGGTGAACGTTTTTTTGATTTGGCGAAAAGGGTCGTATGTACTCTAAATACGCATGTACTCTAAATTCTTGTATTTCGTAGGAATAATATTTTGACCTATCCTTTTGAGGTTTAATAGAGGATAGAGGACAAACAACTTCAGTTGTTTCTTCGAAGTCTTTAGACATTCGCATTTTAATGTATCGATACTACGGAAGACCTTATCCCAGGTAGCACATGCTGTTGTATAATATTGCACAATATTGTGCGATATTATATGATATTAAACAATATTCCACAATATCAAACAATATTGTGAATATTGTTCAATATTGTACAATATTTGTGTGCTATTTAGGGATCCCGGCATATGCATCTGATTCGTGAAATTGCAAAATGACGTTTGATCCTTTTGAAGGGCGAATATACATAAGTCGAAATGAAGAATCTAAATAAGTTGATTTTTATTTCAAAAGAGGTATATATTAATGTATCCACTTTGAATCTTAATAATGCTTAAGAAAAAATAAACGAGGCGAATGGATATAAAATTTTGAATTTTTATTTTCTTATTAGTGATGCTATTGGCTTGACAAAATAACCTTTTCTTAAGCCTTTTCCGAATAGTTACACAATGAAAATCTTTTTAATTAAGAGAAGTTGAAGCAATTCTGCAGACTTTTACAGAAGATAGAAAAGAATTTCGAAATTAACTCAAACAGATGCTATTATAATAGAGCAAATGCCTTCAACTTTGTATTTGTCGAAGCTTGTGATCTATAAATCTAAGTGTCACTGAAATAACTAATTCAAGGTTTTTATGCAATCACTGGGTCCTATTATTATATTTATTTTTAAAAAATTCTTAACAAATTAACATTAAATTTAAAAAGTATTTCTGTGGTTAAACCTTTAAAGAGGAGATGGAAATAACTAAATTTAGTCTCTTCCATAGGTTGATCGATCTGATCCTTGATAAGTTTAAAATAAAATATCGTATAAATAATTAATTTAGATAATTATAAAGATAAATAAATAAATAAATTTTAATGGAATAAATTTTTGCCCGAAATTCGTATTGCTAAATGAAATATTATCGTTTGATATTGAAACAATCTTGTATCGTTTGCAAAAAATAAAAAATAAAAAAAAAATAATAAAATAAAATAATAAAAAAAATACTTTCAATTTGTTTCTTTCAGAAAGAGATACAATTGCCTTGCAAGCTAGAAACGTAATTTTTCATTCCTTTTATGAAAAAAGAATAAAAAGGAAATTTTCATTCTGAAAGAATATAATGTATTTATGCATTGCTCTATTAGACATTTAAACTGTAACTCTCATCTGCATAGTTTAAATCTGTTGCAAATGTCTCTTTGATGACAATAAACTCGCATTCAAACGATAATGGTCAGATGGACGGTCTGAACAAGAGTCAATTAATGAGCTCTTATCGCTGTTAATGACTGTTATCTCGCAATCTTGATGAGAACTTAATGATCCCAGAAGCCTTTACGCCCTTTTTTTCTCTTGTTTCATTCGACTTGTGATGCAATAAAAGTGTGTTTAGTGGCGATAATTATTGGATTGCGTTGTGATTGGTGACATGCCTTAACAAATAAAAAAAAGTGCCATTATTGTCTATTCGTAAGGTTCTGTTCAGAGATTTATGGCCCCAGAGAGATTTGTTTTGAAATTTTCATTGTTATTTCTTAAAGCCATGAATAAAATTTTATTCCAGATGATTTTTTTGAAAATTTTCTATATTAAAAATCTCTAAATGGTAATTTTATTCTTTCACATACATATATCAGTACACTTAATTTTTTCCCATTTATAAAACAAGCAATGAATATGTGCCGGGATGACAAGGTTGGTAGAATGTTGGACTCGTACTCCTTAGGTTACGGATTCGAAGTTCACTGGCCAAAAGATTCCCCGAGTGTGTGGAGGCTGGCGCTCGTAAAATCTGTCGTGTTCGCAAAGTCCTCCATATCGAGAGTAATACCACTGGGGGTGCTGGGTCAGAGGTGATCGTTCTCTGTTCCAGGTCTAAATTACGATCTGAATTTGCATGAATGAAGTCCTCCCCCTAAAAAGGGTTGTGACGTGTATGTAGCTAAGTCGTACTCTTGGCCCTAGATGGTGCTACTTGTAAAGCAAAGAGACGCACATTTTAGGCTTAAAATCTGCTGATCGGATCAGCGGGGGCTTGTACTTGGCAAAGGCCATTAGTAACAACAACAGAAATGAATATACATCAGTTAATTTTCGGGCTCTGACCACGTTATGAATACAAGACACTATTTGTTCATGATTATATATAATTATTTTACAGCATTTGGTTTTAAAATGTTAAAAAAATTCGTAAGAACAAGATTCTATTCTAATGAAGTAATTTCAATTATAATTACTCGATTTTATAGAAACTTTTTATGTGAAAGCAAATACAAACATTAAAAGAATAAAAACAATTAGGGCAAAAAATGGTTATTTCATAATAAGCATTAAAATTAATTTCTGCAATAAAAGATTATGAAAATTTCAGTAAATATCTATTAAAAAAATCCTAACAAAATTCTCTTTGAAGTCCGATATTAAGCGTACATGAATCATTTTGTTTTTGCATATATGAAGCATTCAAAGAATAGATATTTTAACTATAAAAAATTTAACTTAGGAATTTTTTAAATGTTAACTTTTTTACTATAAGATTAGATACCTCACTATGCTGAAACGCCCGAATTTCCCTATCAAAGGTGAGAAAAATTCCCCACTCTCCCCAAAAACCGCAATGCCGGACTGTGTTCTTAGGAAGTTATTTTACAAAAGAGATAATCACTTAGCTAATAGCTATTAAGGAAATGAATGCCCGAATATCTTTTTTAAAGTCTTATTAGAAAACATTCCGGGCGAGTAACATGACCATAATACAAAAGTTGACTTCGGTATCGTAGATGTTATCTGGCTTACGAAGCTAGTGCCACAAATATATATCTATGGGGACACTAACTCAAAAACAGGAAAGATATTGCCTAGTGAAAATTGGCATGTCCCTTAGACGTCTGTCCCAAAAACACTGTTACGAAAATCAGTTGTTTTCAGAAGTCCAATGAGGCCGGGCAAAAGTTAGCAGGAGCATTCAAAAGCAACAGTACACATTTAAACAAGGAATCGTTATTAAACAAAAGAAACAGTACAATAAAATACAGAATGTAGTTAAAGACCTCAATTCGCAATCAACAACCGAAATAAGAATGCGTTCTATTCACTCAACCTCTTTATTTAGCTTCCGTGACAAAGTATAGGATTCTGAAGAAGCATTCATGGATTTCGGTTTCTGAGAGATATAGTCATAATTCATGTATTTTCCAAAACCTGCCATTCATGTATTTTCCAAATTTTCGCCAAATTTGAAGATTGTCGCCAATTCATTGCCGTCAAGTTTGTCATCATTGTTCCGGGACCCACTGAGGATTTCTATAAATTGTCCTTTCTTACTATAAGATTAACTGTATAGGAAACAGTATTAGGAGTTTCTTATGTTATCTTTAAGCCAAAAATTTCGAAAATAATACTTTTTCACTTTTCTTGGCAATATGATGAAGCTAATCACGAGAAACGGAGTCGATTAACAGAAATATATGAAAAAACTGACACTAAAATACTCATCCGCTCTGCTATTTAATGCTCTATTGGAAAAATGATCTCAGTTCTAGTGGTGTAGCAGTAGTAAATATGTTATGAAAAGAATATTTTCTTTAATTTCTCCTTTATACTTAGGGTTAAAATGTTATATTAATGTTTTATTATTATCATTTCAAAATGAGGTAGACAAAAATTCGTAGGCGAAAAATTGAAATTTTACTATCTGCACGAGCATCTCAAATAATCAACTTTTAATAATGCTTTGCCCTCGCATTTACAAAAGTTCTGATTTAAAAAAAAAATAGTTAATGACTACAGCAAATAAATTCTAGAAAAATGTCATTTTGAGCAGGCATTTGAGCATATGAAATGAAATAAATAGGAAATGCGATATTTTTAAAACAATAAATGCGAGACAAAGTCTTTTTTGGATCGTTTGCAATACCAAAGTGACTCATTCAAAGATACGATTAAAATCAATAAAACTGTAATTTAACTTGCACGAGCACGTGATGCTTGGTCGTTCAAGAGGCTATGTTCTGACATGATACATTAAAATATGCATGGCAGATTTCATTTTAATCTTTTCTTTAGTCCCTTCTTCCCCAAGACTTGTGTTGATTGCACCTATATTCCATTCATTTCTCTAGTTTGTTTTAATGTCGAATAACAGTTTTCATAGAGAGACAGACAGTTTCAAAAATATATTTCATATTCCGAGCTCTCAATATTTCATCGAATTCCAACAATAAATTCTGTGATGATCACAAAACTTGCTTATTATATATATACTTTTTTACAAAAATAATTATATAAAAGAATACGAACGATAGATTTTTTATGCTCATAAACTGATAAACAAAGGAAGAAAATAAAGTCGGTTCAAATTTTGGCTCAAACTTAATCAAGGGTTCAAAATCCATACGCATTAATCTTTTACTTATCTTGACAGCAATTGGGGATTTTTTTTTTAATCCCTCGCCTATTTCTTTTTCCCTATTGTGCAAAAGATTTTCTGCAACAAAGTGGCAGGTTGTAAGGATTGATGTCACTTTTCTTCCCTGTCCAGCAACCATTCCAATGACAGGATTTAGTGCTGTCCAGAAGCGCTCAGTGGCCTAACAAGAAAATTCTCAGAGAAAGGTACAAAATCTGTTGTAAGAACTTGCTTTTCGCGCTCAATGAAAGAAAATTCTAGTTTAAAAGAAAGTCGTATCTGGACAGAAGAACTTTTAAAAAAATTTCTTTGCAAGTTTAAAGAGGATTTTATCGAAAAAAACTAAAGTGATTTATTTATATATTGCTTCTAAACATTGCCAAGATGAGGATTTTCACGAATTTTTTTTGTTAAACCAGGAATTCAAGAAAATGCTTAACAATGTGAAAATTAGATGAAATCAGTTTAGTTTTGTTCGAATTACATTCTGAAGCAGCATTAAAGAAAATAGAAAATTTATTTAAAATCTTCTTCGATATCGTACGATATAGAATATGACATAGATACGAATTTTTTTTTATTTATATAATATAAAAATGATAATCATTTAATAATAGCAAATTTTGGGATAATTATTTGGATAATAGCAAATTTTGATATCTTATAAATAATCTAAAATATATTTTTATTGAAAACGAAAAACTTACTATCAAAAATTTTAATTTTAATTTATTCTTTGGAATTTCTTACAACAAAATACTGAATACATTCCTTCATATATTTTACTTTTAATGCATTTTTACTAACCGTAATTTAATATTAATATAAATTGTTTTTAAACCACAAATATTATGACAAAAAATGTTTGTATTAGGCTGCCTCACCTTTGTACAATATTATGCTACAAGATGTGCTACCTAAGGTTATATTCAGACAGGCAGGTAGATAGATTTTTTCTGAATAAATTTCATTCAAAATTTGACTGAAATCTACGGATGTTATGAAAATCTATAAGGCATAGACCATTTTTGAGTTATTTTATAAATCAGTCACATGTAATTTCAAGATGTGTTTCTCGAACTCAGGGGGAGAGGGAGATGTTCTGAAAAATCGAGACTTCACAAAATATGGAGTTAGGATGTTTTGGCCACTAATTTTCTCTTTATATACTTAATATAGGATAAAGTAAATGTTGTTGTTTGTTGTTTCTTTTGGCACTTTCCATGGACAAGCTCGCTGAGGCAGTCAGCGATTTAAACCTAATCATTGTCTGTGGTTTTTGAAGTAGCGCCAACTAGAGCCAAGAGAATGACTTTTGCTACTCACTCACCACATTTGCCTGCACAGCCCCTTTTTACGGGGGGGCACATTTACACACTTTACAGATAGACACACAGAAGAACAACCATGCCCAAACCAGCACTCGAACTCGAGACGGCCAGATTACGGAGAGGACACGCTATCTCTTTCCAAGAAGCCGGAAGTGTATAATTTTAAATATATATACAACAATTAAAACATGTATCTTCAATATATGTCGTGAAGATTTAAACATCCCTTATTGCAGTAAAACGAAACCTGATAGAGAAAAGATAATGCATGAAACCGACAAAATATTTGTAGATGTTGTAATGTTACTTGACGATATCCGCATCGATACGAGACAGGACTCGAACTCGGGACGCCCAACCAGTCTCTTGTTTTGTAGTAGCGCCAACTAGGGCCAAGATTACGACTTTTGATGCTTACTCACCTCATTTTCTTGCACAGCCCTTTTTACAGGGGGGCACATTCACACATCTTACAGATAGAACTCAGAAGAACAACTATGCCCAAGCCTGGACTTAAATCCAGAATTCGCAGATCACGAGGAAGACGTGCTTCTCCTATGCCAGGACGCCTCTAAAGTAAATGTAAGAACTTTTTTCTGAAAAAAGTAACTTTTTCTATTGACTAATTTGAAGCAGATACTGCAATTAAAATTTCGTTCTTTATATTATTCCAATCTTGAAAATAATTAAAGCTTTGAATCCATTAAATTAATTTTGAAATCACATTTCCTGACGGTTTCAAATTTGATTTGTCTATGTTTCTTATACAAGAAGGCTTAAAGCTATTTTTTTTTGTGAAGCTCTAAAAATAAACGATTATTTTACCATGTTTCGTCTTTTAAAAGAGACATTCATTCAAGGCATCAAATAAAAAACAGGCCTAGTTCTGATGTTTGGTACACTATGCCAAGTAACATGAGAGCTATTAAGTCGAGTATTACCAACTGCTCTAATTATTTCGATAATTAACTTCATGCCATTTGCAAACTGATCCGCCCAGTTTTGGGTTTTCCCGGTCTTCACTGTGAGATGGATGTTGAATAAGCTAAATGTTTTCTTCGCTTATAACGATTTCCTGAGTAACAATGTAAAAATCTATTTAATAAAAATCATTACAATGTGCAAAGTTGGAGTGAATTTCAATCAATATATTTTATATGTTGTCCCGAATTTTGTTTTGAAGATTAACATTAACATTTATTATTTTTTCTTATTTTAAAAGGATATGATTGCTGGTTCTTAATGCACGAAAAAGAATATATTTGATTACTAAAGAGTATGTTTATCCTTCTTAATTGGTTATTTTACTATATTTGTTACAGGATTCTCAAGTTTTCTTTACGATTTTTTCTTTTATTAAATAATTGGGATATTTAAACAGGCACAGTTGATTGAGTAGATATCGAAATTAAACATAAAATTAAACAAAGTGTAGGTACAATAAAAGCAAAATAAATTCCAATTTAAATATTTTACAATAAATCCGAAAAAAACAACAACAGTGAAAACAAATATGCTATCATTAAAAGTCCATCTGATATCGAAGAAAAATCATCAAACTTTTTCTAAAAATCGTTTCATTATAATTATAAATCACATTATTTATCTGTTTTTTCTTTGTTATTGTTAACGAACTAAATTTTCGTATAAAAATGGAAAGACATTTTGAATTCGGAGGTATATGGATTGTAAAATTTTGATTCATCTTAATAGTAAATTCAAAAAAGAGAATGAACAAAAACTTTAAAAAAAATATTTAACCGATTGAATGAATTTTTTTTACGTATTCATGCATTCACAGTTTGTCATCAAGAAACAGAGAGAAGTTAATATTTTCCATTTTCTTTTAAGAATATAATTACTTCAAAATCAAATGTAAAGATTTGTAACATGAATAATGAAGAAGTCACTAATTAAGATTTCCATTATTTAAAGAATCATAATTAATATTTAGTGAACTTTAAATATTCTCAAGCAGAAAATTTTTAACAACACTAAAAGAAAAGCAGGAATTTAAATTTTTAGGTATAAATTTTAATAAACATTCTATGAAGTGCAATTATGGAGTTATAAAACATACTACATTTTGATTTAATTTCAAAATAAGTAGAAAAATTCTTTTCTTTTTTTAATACTATTCATTTCAATATTATCTCTTCACATTTTTCAAAATAATTCAGCGTAAAATTAAACTACTTAGAACAGCTGTTTATAAGATTCACCATGAGTCATTAGTCGCCCAGCTTTTGAAATAAAATTTTTTGACATTATGAACTAATAAATCGATATTTCGACATAATTTCAAGCAACGAATTTTTAATTCTATAAAAAATGACGAAGAAATTTTTTAAAAACCGTTAAAACAAACACATAAATAAATAAAAGAAAAGAAAATTGAAGCAAAACTTTAAATACCTTTTCCATTATTACAACAAAATCTTGAGCAATATGTACACACCGTTGTTCGCTATTCTAAATATTACATAATTTCGTAAAGATATCGCAATGATATTTCAGAATATTTTAGGCTAGGATTAAATGAACTGGAACCTGTTGCAAGCAAAAGACTATTCTTTACCTTTAAAACTATGAACTACATATGTTGAACGGTGTCTCCACATTGTTGTTCGATATCCTAAATATCTTTCAAAAATATCACGAAGATATCGGAGGAACATTTTAGAATTTCCTTGGTAGGAAAAAATTGCATAAGCAACAAGAATCTATAGCACAAAAAATTATGTGCTAACATAAAAAATTTGTTACAATAAAACATAAAAATTATGATATTATTATTACAAAAACTATCTCCTAATATGAAAGTTTGAAGAAACTAATTTATATTAGGGTGCAAAATAAGTTTAAAAAAATATTATTAATGTAAGGGTATAATAAGTTGGCATGAAGTTACTTATAATATAAATAAACATTTTTATATTAAATTTATTATTAGTATTAAATTAATATTTAAATAAAAGATATTATCATTGGCTTAAAAATAAAGAAGTTATTATTTTTTTTAGAGACAAACTACTGTGCTAGAATATGAAAAGTCTTTTTTATTATATCATTTATTATTTTCCATTATTATTATTACAATTCTTCCAGTTTTTTTCCTTCTACTGTTTATTTAAATGGATTTCCGTAATCCTTGATATAATATATCCTGCAGTTGTTTCTTTGAAATTACCTTTTACTTACTATTTACATGACAGAGGTGAAAACTTTTTTAAAAAGATGCATATTTTGTCTACGGCTGTTTTTTTAAAATTAGCATAATAATTCAATGGAAACTAATTTTTTTTCACAATTTTAATAATGTTTTTATTTTTAATTAATTACAATCAACATTACATTCCAAGAACTAAAATTCAAGAAAGTTTAGGTTCGTAATTATCATAAAATGAGTAATAAATAAAGTATTCGAAGGCTATGCAATCATCTGTTTAGGAGTATCATTTAGATAAAGAACTGCATTCACTAGCTTGCGCATGCGCAAATTCAAGAGGAACCACTTTGTTGTCTAGAACGAACCAATCAATTCAAGGTTTTTCAGAAGTTCCAAATTATCAGATTTGGAGTTAGTACTGTTCGTAAATGCAGGAACTGGAATGACGGAATGGACTTGTTATTAACAGAATAAGTAGAGTAGAAAAACAATAGACGTTGTCATAGCTTTTTACTAAACAAAAGACAACCATGGGTAAAGTAGTTTTTTTATAGATTCATTCTCATTTCCTCTGTATCTTATTTCGAGTACTTCATTTAAACAATAGCTTAATTCCCTTTTGTAATGAATAAGCTGTTACCGAAAAGAGTTGACATTGTTTTTTTAATTGAATTGTGTAAACTGAATTGTTGTCGTATGTAATTATTTAGCTTCTTTATTTGAATAATTAATTTAATCATTTGATTCGTTGTTTGTTTAAATGAAGCCCTGGAAATATGATTATTTGCTTATGTCAAGCGAAAGGCCTAACTTATCAAGATTTGATAATAATTTCCTGTTTTGTAAATTTAAAAAAAAATCCTAACGCACTATACAGATTTTAAAATAATCAGTTTTTGTTTCAGAAAATAATAACGTCTTAATACATAATTATATTTGATTAAAAATCAGTAGTATTGTTGAAGCAAAGTCACTAATATTAGAACCAGTTGTAATCTTTTATATACAAATCTTTTAATTTGACATATTCATTTGCAATGCGTAATTACAGTTTGAACTACATAATATTATTATGTTAATATACTTATTGTTTATAAAATCATTTTCTTAATATTTGTACAATTTAAGATTAATATGATAAACTAATTGTAAATACATGTATTAAATATTGAAATTGAAGTTCTGAAAAGCTACTTAAAAGCATTTTTAATATGAAAAATGTTAAAATGTTCTTTATGAAATAATTTATGCAGTGGTAAATTTATTAATCTAAGAATTCATTGTACTAATTACTTATTCAGTATTCTTATCTAAACTTTTATAGAATGATAGAAATTCATTATCTTTGTAAATTTGGAAGCATTATAAAAAGTTAACGTTCATCTAAAGAACCTTGTTGGACATAAATATTTTAATGTGATACTTAAATTGAAGAAATAAAAATGATATTGATTATCTGTAATCCTGCCGCCTGGGCCATGTTATAAATGTCTATTATTCTAAGTTCATGGAGCTAAATTTTTAAATTCTTTCCAGACATAAATATCTTTGTTAAAATTTTTATTCTGATTTGTTAATTTTGTATTTTAAAGTAGTGTAAGCGCTTATGACTGATTCATTTACAGTATCTCGTTCTTGGAGTCACTTTTTTACGTAAAGCCAAAATATTGCCTATCTTTTAAGTTTATTTTCATTAATTAAAACTAAAAAAAATTGTTTCAATTATTTTGAATGATTAAATATTTGTATACTTTTATGTCCATTATTATTAGCCAAATTAAGAATTTTCATCCTCTCAACTAAGCCATTCTCAAATATATATAAAATATTTTTTATACTGAAGATATTCCTTTGGACAAAATGCTTTGTTAACTTAGAAAAAATATTAGTTGCAAAATGTCTCCTAAAGTATCTTTAACATAGAACTGTTTTTGTAATTCATATATTTATTTTTTATAATTAGTTATTGGAATAATTATTCTTGAATGTGATAAGTAAGGTTAGCACATCTAAGATATTAGTCAATAAATAATAAGGTACAATTTTTTTTTTCCTTTTTAAATTACAGCGTACATAAGTATGGATTTTATTTCCTATATTAATATCTGATATTTGATGAATCGAAAATGAAATAATGCCAATAAAATAACTAATTCATTAAAAATATATAAATAAATAAACTGTGAGAAACATTTCTTTTATAAATTAAATTCAACCTTGCCTTTGAACTATTAGGAATATATTAAAACTTACTCTAATGTATTTGGTAAATTGATCCAGATTATTTTTAATGCCTCATTTATTTTTAATGGTTAATTTTAATAAAAAACACACTTAATGATAATCCTTAAAAAATATATATAATGATTTATGCCTTATTCAGATTACTTTGGTTGAAATGATGCTCTTCATTGGCAATAACAGAATATTGTTTGAAAAATGACAGTTTTTAACTTAAATAATTTAAACATTGATAATAGATTTGGTACTAAATCATTGAAACATTGACAGATTTGTACTAGTAATAAGCCAAAAGAGGTACTTATTGGGGATAGTATTTAGATATGATACTAAATTGATAAAATAATAATTATTTTATAATTCTCTCCATTAATATAAACTATTAATGAAGAAAATTATAAAATAATTATTCCAACAATAAAATTCATAACAATAACATTATTATTTAGAAACAGAACTATAATTTTTATTTATATAGGAATGAAAGAACAAATAATTATTTTGCAAAGAATGAAAATTCGTTTCCACATCCTGTAATATTTGTTTATATATTTAAAAATAATATTATTTTAAATGATTCTTTTGAAGCTCTGAATTGGAATATAAAAAAACTGTTTTCACATTGGTATTCAATTATTATTTCATTGAATCTGGAATGTCTTTTTATTTGAAGAAAATGGGGCGGGGAATTTATTTCAAATTTGGACAATTTTTCAAAATATATAATGAAAAATTGTTCAATCGGTATAGTATTGATTTAGAAGGGTATTCAAAGGTATCTAAGCATTTACAGAATTTATTCTTCTGAGGATTAACTTATTCATGTTAAAACAATCCAACTGATTTGCTATATATTGAGCAAGATACATATTTGTTGTATACAGTTTAATTCGTATAAAAATCTATCATTTTTGAGGCAGCTAAATACTTTTTATATGAAGAAATGGCTTTTGCAAGCTATCTGGAGGCAGTGTTTCCCCCTTTTTTTAACTCCTTAAAAAAAGGAGTACCACTGAATCTTTGACAGGTATGACGTCTTTCGACGAATATTATAATTTTTGCAGTACAGAATACATTTCCTGGATTATTTTGAAAATCAACATAAAAAGAAAATATAGGTAATTATTTTTCAATGGAATATATGCTTTTTATTCCCATTGTTTTAATATATTTAAATTGTTTTCCATGTATCTTTTGAAGTAGTAAAAAATTTTGTGGTATGAATTAGCCTAAATAAAACTCAAGATAGTTTTATAAATATATATTTTATTATGAAATCTCTTACTCTTTTATTTATTATTAGTATAGGCACTTTACTAAAAAGAATTTTTTTTGTAAACTTTTCAAAATTTATTATTTTTTATTAATAGTCTTATATTTAATATTTTCTTAATAAACTTTTTGAACTTATATGTATATGCATACATATAAATTGTTCAACTTAATTTAAATTTTTTAAATTAGTAGTTATTGCAAAAAAAAAAAATCTGTTAATACATTACTGTGAAATATTAGTGGAATTTTTTTGTAATTTTCACAAGGTTTATATGCTATTAGTTTCTTTATTCTTCAAAAATAACGTGGTAGAAATTTACTGTACGGTCACCCTTGGCGAATTTTTCAAAATCCCGCCAAAAGTTGCCATTCTGGCGACTTTGAAGCGAGAACCAATGAAAACAGAGCATAAAAAATGGCTGAAAAGTTTCGGAGAGGAATAACGAACTTCTGGATTGTAACAAAATAAAACTGCAAAGCTTTTAAGGGTTATGTTAGGAAATAAGAAATGTAAGGCATATTAGTATTAAAAAATTAGAACAAATTATTGCAAAAAAATACAAAAAGAAACTGACTTTCGAATGTAAATTTCACTATACAAATGAAAGAACCCTTTTGCACACTCCTTTTAACATCATGTTCCTCCCCTTTCACCTTAGATTTACACCTCCATTCATAACCATCACTAACATCCTTCCTTGCTACCAATTTCATATCTTTATTACATTTCGGACATTCATACCTATTCGCAATCAACCCCGCTTTCATACAAAAATCAAACGTCTCTTTCCTTTCATCCAATTCATACAAATACCTTAAATTCACATGCTCATCATACCACATAACATCATTCTCTCCAAACATTCTTGCACTTACCTCAGACATTCCCCATGCAGCCATCACAATAAAATTCAAAGAACGTGGGAGCTAAGACAAAATCAACTTCACCATATATCACCGAAGTTCGAAATGGGGAAACTCAATTTCTGGGGAAATTCCAGTTTTCGGCAGGTTGCCAAAAAATTATCTATCGCCAACTTTTGAAAAAGTCGCCAAGGGTGACCGTACAGTAAAGCTGAGCCAATAATGTTTCTTTATATTTGATATTGTAAACCATGTGTATTTTTAAAAAAGATTAATTATAAACAATTTCCTGTTCTATTACAGTTTTTAATTTAAATTATAACTTTTTAATTAATTTTTTGCAGGTATGGATGAAATTGTTGCCACTGTAGCACCAATTGCTATTTTATTATGCCTTATTGCTTGTTGCATATATTGTTGCTGCAAATGTTGTAAATGTTGCAAAGACTGTTGCTGTAGACAAGAAACAACAGGAGCTATAATTATTGATACTCAAGCTACCCAACCACTTTCACCACCTGCAATACAGCATGCACCTCCACCTGCAGATGCACAGACACTTCTAGCTCATCAGCAAATGCCACCTCCACCAAGTTATTATCCACCACAGTCACCACCACCACAATATACAATGGGTCCTATACCTTATCCTGCAAATGCCACACAGCCACCCATGAATTACTATCCACCACATCCACCTCCACAGTTACCACCAATGGGTGGTCAGGCACCTTATCCAGTGGTCAATTACAACCCTCTTGTTCCTCCTCATTGCCCTTTGCCTCCAATACCTCAACAAACGGAAACAGCGGAAAGGCAACCTGAGTATAATCCTAATTATGTGCCAAGTGCTCCGCCATCCTAAATACTTGATTCTATCTTTTTTTTCTTCTTTTGATTTTTTTTTTGTGGATATGGAGGCTGATTTTTTTTTTCATGTGGTTTATATGAATTTTGATATACTACAATGCTTGTCAAGATAGCAACTTTGTTCAGAAAAGTACAGATTTGTAATTGAATTTATTTAAAGAGATTATGGATTAATTCTGGGAGATTTATATAAGCAATTTTTTTTTTTTTTAAATCACATTTAAGTTGCTTTATTGATAGTTTTCAAATATATTTAAATGTATTGTCATTTCATTTTTTTTTCTATTATGAAAAAGTATTATATTTTAGGTGACAGTTAATCCTCTTATATAAAAATCATGTAATGTTTCAAAATCAAATTTTTAAATCTAATGATTAATATTATATATAATGGGATCACCATAATGCAAAGAATAATTCGATTATGTAACTTAAATACAATGTATAAATAAAAATGAATTAAATCCTTTAGAACTTGGGTTAAACATTAATAACATAGCATAAGAAATGACAAAAATTGAAAAGTTTGTTAAATTATCATTCAATTATTGCTTTTGAGTTGGTAACTTCTTTTATTTGCTGCAAAAAAGCAAAATCTTGCATAAAATTTAATATTACTTTGCTCAAATCTTTAAAGTTAATCGCAATTTATGTAAATTAAATTTATTTATAGTTATTACCAATTTATCATTTATTACAAATTATTCTTATTTTAAAGGGATGATTTTGTGTCATAGATCTGTATTTTTTTAAATGTTGTCCAATGCAAGTATTATCTTCATTCAAAAGACTGAATATTTTATCATGTTTTTTTTTTAAATCTGTAACATGATAAATAGTTGATAATTCAAATAAACATTGTAATTCAATATTTATTTGCTTGCAAATCAAATGAACATTGAATGTCTAGAAAATATGCAGGGTAGAAATAATGACTCACGTGTTTATTTACTTACTTTAACATTATTCTTCATAGATTTTTAATTACTCTCTAAATCACATTTATATTTAAAAAATAAGTATTAGGAATGAAAAATAAATAAGTATAGTTAAATAAATAAAAATTGTTTTTTAGAAAATCATTTCTTCTGTTTAAAAATTTGGTTAATGGATGTTATTAAAGTGGAATTAGGTTGTAGAAATCTGTTGAAAATAACCAATATTATGAAAGAATAATAATGTTTCACATTATGCAAGTTTTTAATGCTAGTAATGCATGACAAGCTCCTGCATTATCCTTTCATTATAAAGGATAATACAAAACTTAATGAGTTAAAGCATTAAAAAAATTTAAATATATTCAAATTTTATAGTTAAACAAAGTTGTATTTTGGACTTGCATGCAATTTTTAGCATTTATATTCACTTCATTTAGTAATCTTGTAAATTTTTTATTATTCAAATATAATATGAATATGCAAGTGATAGTTTTTTTTCTTCTTTGTAGCATGAAAGGAATAATTAAAATTTGGTTTATCTTCCTTTGTACAAAAGTTTTCTGTTATATATGCTATGTTAACCTTTTAAGTGGTTAATTATTTTGATATCTTAATTTTACTCTCATAAAAAGTTGACTTTTAAAGTGTAAGAACCAATTTTTTGGCAAATAATCAAAATTTTCAAATTCAGAAATTTTTTAACTGTATTTTTAGAAAACAATAAATGTGCTACCTGACTAAACATGCAGAACTGGTTTGGTCAAGGCAAGAATAAATTTATCATATATTTTTGATAAGTTCTTTTTTTTTAAAAAAAATTAGGTTTAATATGAAATTGTGTATCATAATTCTTATTTTTTGACAGTTAAAATGTTTCTGTCAATTTTTTATAGAAAAGGGATGCATTCTACATGTATTATATATAAAGCTTTATAAACAAAATTGGAGGATAAGGAATTTTAAATTAATTTTTCCTTTCTCTATTTTTATTTTAGATATTGTTTGAATTGATGAAAATTTTTAAGATTCTTTAATTTTTAGATTGATATTATATAATAGTCTAATTTATATTAAAATTCTAAAATAAATATTTTTTTTGTATGTGTGTTTTTTGTAACTTGATTTTGGAATTACATTTCAAGATATTATTTTTGATATATTGTGGGAGACACCAAATGAGTTTAACTTTCTTGAATAGAAAAATTTAGGGTTCAACGAAACAGGGTAATGTTTACAAAAGTATTATTTACAATTTTAAAAAACATTTTCATTTTTTTTCATATAGTACGAATTGTACTTATGCATCTTTATGAACGAGATGAAAGAACTGCCAATGATTTTTTTGTCTTATTTTTCTATCGTATTTAATTTTGATTTTTGACTGGAAAAACATGATTTCCTACGCTTTCCTTATTTTTTATATATATTGTCAGTGGTTGTAAGGTCATCATAACTTAAGTTTTATAAAATATTTTATACTTATGGTTTGATCTTCCTTTCTGTTAAAAAAAATACTGTGTATAATTTTTACTAAGCAGTTACTAGGAACAAACATTCCATGTGCTAGCTCATGGGGTATAAAATGCAATATTTAAACGTTTTGTAAAGTGAAGTTTGTCCTGAATGTAACCAAGGATCGTCCATTTGTTTAATGGATTGGAATGTAGTATAGACTTTTGTTGAGTAAAGTGAATGTAGTTTTTGAAGGATAAACTGTATTTTTATTGACATTATTTATTTTTTTGTCCCATAAATGCATTATTTCCAGAAGAATTTCAAATAATTGTGTTATGAAATATTGTGAATGTTTTAGATCACATGTGCCTATTTCACTAATGGCTATACTAAGTGTCAAATAAATTCAGCATACTCAATATTGAGAAAGCTGTCTCATGCAATATTATTTTAGAAAATATTTTAGATGCTTAGATTAACTTATTTATGAATCTCAACACACTGTAAATATGTAAGATTTTGTTCGTACACGAGATGTATTTAAAAATCACAGGTAATGTTAGTTTTTACATTTACTGCTATTCCTAATGACCTAATCTGTCATATAAGTTAGGGTTTCTGCTATTATGGGTCATATTCTCACCTGGAATTGCAAGCATTTATTTTTAAAACTTGGAGCCAAAGTGTTTTTCCCAGCTTTTCAGTATAATTATATTAAACTATTATGAAAGTGATATTAATTTAAGATGCTTCATTAAATTATCCTTATCGCATCTTTTTTAAAATTGCACATTAAATTTTAGAATCATGATAAAAAAAATTGAATTAAAAATCTTATTGACAAATATTTTTATTTAAAAATAAAAATGGTTAAGAAGTCTTAAAGCATTCAATTCCAATATATTTATGCATATTTGCAACAAAAATATTGACCGCCATTAAATATCTGGAATATTTGCCCAAAACTGTGAAAACTAAAACAATGCTTCTCTTGTATGTGTATTTAAATAATGTTTGTCCATTAATGCTCTATTTTGGAACTGTATTTACATAAAAACTGTTTTGCAATTTTACCTGAGAAATCTCATCAATATCTAAGTGCTGCTGCAATAGCTTTTCTCATTATTCATTTCAGTAGTACTGAATATCTGTGATTTATATGAAGATTTATAGCTTTTAACATATCAACATTTTAGCTAGCAATAATGAATCTTTTGAAGTATTTTATAATTAAAATTAAAAAAAAAGCTTGAAATGATTAGCTTTTAGAAATTGTGTGAACATAATGTACGTGTTTTGATGAGAATTAGCTATGCTTCTGTTTTATGTATTTTTTTTTTTCATTGATCTGTGCTCTTAATGTGTATCAGTTGAATCTGGTGTTCCAATTATTGTAAATATATTTCTTTTTATATCTATTTAGAATTTTGTAAGAATACATTTTAAGAAATAAATATACTTTTCTCTGTCAGTATTGTGTATACTTTGTGTTATTTTGATATTGTATTGAAATATTGGAAAAAATAAATGTGGTCGAATAAAAAAAATCAAACTAAATCTTAAAATATTTACCTGGGCTTTTTAAATATTACAAATGTCAGCAGAATGTAAGGATAGAATTTAAAAAAATAATACTTAGCCTTTTAAATGTATATAAAGATTTATAAAACAAAGGTTAATTTATTGTTCTGATTATATAAATTAAATAACTTAAAATTTTGAAAGTTTAGAAAGGAAATGTAACTCAGATATTGAAATATAATTGAAGTAAACACAAAAATCAAACATCAATTTTAGCAAAGTTGTGCCCTCCCCTTCCCCGTCTGTCTTCAAGTATGCACATAGTCTTATTTATTTCATTATTAAGGTTTAAAACTCGTTTTAAAAATAGATTTCAGTATTCTGAGGAACTGCTATTGGAGAAATCTGTTTATAGCTGTTATGCGTTTTTTAAATTTAAATTCAAAATTTCATATATTATACAATTTATAATTTTTTTTAAAAAATTTATTTTCAATTTCCTGATTGTGTTAACTCTTAGTAGTATTATTCAAATATTATTTAAATTGACAATTATACCTAGAATGTAATAAATCATACATGTAATACAATATTGAACTATCATTTAAGTTTTTGAGGTATGAAATTTTTTTATCTTGGAAATATTTTTTTAAAAAATCATCTATAGTATTCAATTGAATTTCCATAAAAACTAATTTTTTTAATGTTTCATAAATTGTATTCAATTAAAATGTTTTGAATTCAGATTTTTACTATTAAAGTATCCGAAAATTCAGATTTATTTTTATTTATCAAACTAAACTTTTTTTAAAAAAATGATTTTATTTCTTTTTTTTGTGTTAGTTTTTTAAGTCTATATAAATATTTTAACTATTAATTTGTAAAGATATTTATATTAAATGTTGTTAATTTTTTAAAATTTTGTACTTATTAAATCTATTATTTATTGTAATTTTTTAATATTAAAAGGGTACTGCTTACGAATTATAGTTGCTTCTTTACTATTGATATATTAATTGTATGTTATTTATTAAATTAGTATATACTGAAAATAAGTTGATTTTGCAATTTTTGTCTTAAATCTTGCCATTTTCTTAAATTAATTTAATTTTTAAGTCAAATTTTCCATATTTAAGATTTTTTTAATACAATTGAGCTTTAATTGTGAAATCTCCAGTTTTGAAATAAATAAGTTTCACTGCATAATTTTGATATTAATTTTCATCATTATTATCTTTATTTTTATTTTTTGCTTTTTGAAAAAAAAAAATTCTGGGACTATTTGTATAAATGTAATAGCGAAGGGAAAACTGCTTGCGATTATTCAAAAAGGTGATTTTTGGTAAATAGTAAAAGCTAATGGTGTATTTTTCACATTTTTTTGCTTAAAATTTTGTGCATAATTTTTCATTTTTGTTTTTATGTATCACTAGCTTTAACCCGCGATTTCGTACGCGTGAAAATTTTGATGTGTATATGTAAAAACTGACGGGATAATCACAATGTAAAATGTCATAAAACTGTATGCAGGCTTACATTTTCAACGCCACTTGGGGCAACGCAAAGAAGTGAATTTTCTATGCCAGTTGGGGTAACGTAACGCAGATTAGAAATTTTTAGTTTTAATTATTCTGTTTTATCTTAATTCAAAATTACTTCAGAAGCAATCGAAAGATCAATTAATAAACAATGTTTAATTTGATACATTTTCGTTGCCAAATAATGTAAAATTCCGCCAAATATCTTTGGCGATTTTTCGTTGGCGCCCGGCTAACGGAAAAGAACCTTTAATTTTAATCTATTAAATCTATCAAATTACGAAAATAAACAGAATCTTTGGAATAACCGGTCGAAAACATGTGAAGCCTAACCTCATTAGCTGGGGGAATGGCAATTTTGTAAAAATGATTTACATTTATTCTTTAATGATATTATAAGCGCATTCTTATTAATTGTATTTCTCAAAATACTGTAAATATTAGAAGATAATTTTAATATCAATCTGGATTACATTCATTGGATTTTACCACATTCACAATAACTTCCAGTAATAGTGAATTTTTCTTCGAAATTACTGTTTTTTTTTTATCTCAAAATCGGTCGAGCTCCAAAACTTTGCCAGCTAGAAAAATTGAAATTGAAAGTTACAAAAAATTATCATTGGAGAGAGAGAAGCCTCGTGATTGTTTCAAACCGTTTTAAAATAGTTAATGACTCAAATTAAGACAAATAATCGCTTAAAAAATAATAATGTTCTCACATGATAACTTGAAATTTGCGACCGCAGATTTCATTTTTTGAAAAATTTGTTTTCATTCAGTGTATTTTCGTGCTCACGTGTTTGCAGAAAAAACGATGGATTTGATCTAAAATGTGATAAAATTTTTTTAACTTTTTAATAATGTTAAAACTGCTTGCTAGATTTCAACTATTTTGTTGTTTGAGTTCTAGTAATCATGGCATCAACAGACAAACTTAATTCTAACGGATTTCGTCCGAAATTCGACGGTAATTTTCAATTCTTGTGTAATGGTTTTTATCAAAATTTATGCCACTAACCCTTCGAAGTTCTGGAATGTGGAAATTCATTAAAATGTAGTATGTTTCATAAGAGAGAAATAAAAAAAAATCATTGAAATTTCTTAACTAAAATCCTGATTTCTTTACAATAAATAAAGGAATTATTAATTAGTTTTAATTGATCTGAAATTAAATGAGAAAAATAAAAAAAAGTTAAATGAATGAAAAATGATCCGCAATTTTAATTTTATACTGAATGATATTGCAGTTCCACTGTTCTTTAAAAGAATTTAATGATGTTATAATAATTTGTCTTTAAAGATTTTTCGTGGGATGTAAAATCACTCATTAAATGTTTTGTTAGCAGATTTTTAAAAAAAATATTACATAATTAAGTACATGTCTTAATAATATGAGAGCATTACTAATAATTTTGGTAACTTATGTAAAACAATACTCTATTAAATATGATTTTTATTCTAGTGACAGCTGGCCACATTCAGCAAACCAGATAATTTCGAGCACGCACGCACACACACACACACACTCTTCAGATTATTATCTTAATATTTGTCAACCATGCAGTTGATTAAAGCACTCTAAAGTAACGCAACGGAATAATACTATATTTTCAAGTGTAATAAAAATTTTGAAAATAAATGAATATTACTTTTTTTTGAAAATTTTATCTAGAAACATTTATGTGTTTTAGGAAACTCTCTAATTTAATTTTTCAATGTTCCAGGTATTTTTGATATAATTGGTGTTGCCATACTTCTAGCCATTCTTATTGGTTTCTGTCTGTGCTGTACGAGGGCATGCCAGAGAAAGAAACGACCAGAAAACAGACGCAAGAGACGGCGACAACAGAAGAATGCGAGACGTAAGAGGAGGAGGCAGCAAAGGAACTGCCCAGCACCACATCCACCACCGTCAGTTAACCCGCAAACTCGGATACAGATCACAAACCCTTCATCTCAACAACAACAGAGTAACGTCCCAAGAGCTCCAGTGCCACCATCTAACCTCCAAACTGCATTGCCTCATCAACAATATCCCATGGCACCACTTCAACCTCATCTACAGTTCAACAATCAACAATATCCCAATATATTGCATCAACCTTCCCCAAATCAACAATTTGTCTTTGCTCAACAGCAGCTACCTCACATAACAGCTCAGCAAGCGGATTTGTATCCTTTCCCTCCTCCCCCTTATGAGCCTCCAGAACAGGTAACGACTCAACGACAGCTCGAAACGAGAATAGCAATTCCAGGGGTGGACATTAGTCAGTTTGCTAGACCTCCACCTCCCCCATATGATGAAGAATTGCAACGGTCAGAACCTTTCAAGCTCAATTAATGTAAAACTTCCTCAAGATATTAACTGTAACCGATTTTAAATTTAGAATTCCGTGTCTCCAATCTTGCAATTCTATGCCAATTCATCTCATCAACAATTGGGAGAATTGTTGTCGAAGTCAGACATTTTCATAACTGGGACCATTTTGTTTGTAGGTGATGGAGTAAGGAATTCTCTATTTCGACTTTTATATCTTGATGATTGTGAATGTTTCTAACTTTTTGACGCAGTTTCTCGGCTGTTAATTTTTTTTTTAAATCATAAACAGCCGATTTTTTTTCCGAAGTATAAGAACATATCGTAGAAGAGAATAGCAAAATGCGACAATGTTTTTTTCTTATGAAACATTTGTATATACGTCATTCGTTTGAGGCTGCTAGCCCAGAATATTCTACAGAACCTATTCTAACCAGTGATACCATACTTAAGAATGTGGGTATAAATAACCAGATCATTGATGCATTTTTGTAATGTATATTCTTCATGTTTCTTGGCCATTGAAAGAGTATACAGTTAATACACCAGTATACAATTTAAGTACAGAATTGTATTATACAGAATGCACATTATTGGTCTTCTGTCTCGATTTATCAAATTCCCTGTAAATATACTTGGATCATATAATTGTACTATTTATCTTGGTGTTATGATACATCCTGATTCCGTGATAAACAGACAATTTCAATTACCATTGGCGATTTAATAGTCAAATATAAATCTAGATTTCTGCTTGTCTAGAAATCTTGATCTAAGTTTAGATTTTTTTTAAAAATTAAGTTCAATTTAGTGGAAAACAGTTACGGTGAGTTGTAAGAATACAGAACTATTTATGCTATACCAGAATAAGACAAGATTTGAAAAATATTGTATTGCCTTGTTGCCAAATTGAGGATTGTGCCTTTTCTTCGCCAACCGTTGTTAATTTGTCGCTTTATTACTACCGCTTAAAAACGTATACACTTTAAGCTAACATTTGGCGACATTTTCTGGGTTCTAAAGCCCAAATCATAATTTAGCAATAATTGTGCCATAAGAAGCGTTTATTAAGTGTAATTTATGCTATAACATGGTTGTTACAAATCGTAATTTTAAGTAACTTTAATTCTTTAATAAAATCTTAAAAAAATATTTTAATTAAAATTTAATTTAGTTTGTTAAGTGTCTGAAATTTCCACTTTTAGTTAAGATTTCAATAAAAAATAACGCAGTTAAATGGATAAGAACAGCTGAGGAATTATTTCATTAGCCATAATCGCTGCCATTATTCGTGCCACTTATCAATAATTTTCCTTATCTATTTCGCCAAGTTATAAAACGCGCCAATCGATCTTTTCTTCACTGGAATGTATGTGTCAATTATATCGGATATTTTATGTAACGTTTTTTATTGCCACCAACTTCCACAAATGGCATGTGAATAGCCGAATCTCTGCAGTTGAGCTGCATTTTTATATCATGATATTTTTATATTATTTGTGTACTTGCACTTGTTTTTTTTTATTACAAACAAAGTGATTTATTTATGTTGTGCCGCCAAATTGTGTACTGATTATCGCGATTGTTTCTTTTGGATTGCCAATTCTTTGATTATAAATTTTTCTGGGTTTTTATTTCTCCCTTAACTGAACTGAAAGAATGGCGAGAATTCAGAACTCATATTCTAGAAATCATGTGATTTTTTTCGCCAAACATGCAGTGTAGGTTTGCTATTAGTGATTATACATTTGGCGACTTCAATTCTGATACAAAGTGTATTTTACGCCAACTTAAATATTTGCCGACTATTTCTGCTGAGTTAATGGAAAAGATATTTTTTGGAATAATATCATTCCCTTTCCATTTTTTACAAGATTTTTTTTCGTGAATAGAGTGCCTTAAGTAATTTTTATTGACTTAATAGTAAAATGTTGGGAATTCAATCCAATTAATTGTGTAAAAATGCTATTAATCTAAATATTATTCGTTTACATATAACTATAATAATGAATAAGTTGTAATAATATATTTATCTAAGAACTAAACAAATTAAAATCACTATCATTGTCAAAAGCGGTTTTAAAGAATAAAAATCTTTAGTTCAAGGGGGAAAAAATTCAACAATTTAGCTATTTTTCTATTCTTAAATTTAATATTCCAACTTAATGTTTTATCCCATTTTTTTTCTAGCATTTTTTAATATAAAATTTTGATAAAATCTTTTTTTTTATGAGCAGTATTGACATTTACCTTAAAGTAGCATGTTTATAGCGCTATTTGAAAATAAGTTTATAACAATACGAAGACTTGTAAAGGATTAAAACTTTTATACTCAGGCTTTTATGCAAATCTCTGTCTCTGTATTGGGAATAAGTATACTAGCATAATAACTGAATTTATTGCTCAAAATCAATGATTAGAATGTACTTAGTTTAAAATACGTCTTAAAACGTTTTTATATCTCGAATATATTGCTTTTAAATTCCAAAAAGAACTAATTAAAACTTTAATTTCTTTTATCTGGTAGTTATGACAATTTTTAAAAACAAAAAATGGATAAAAAATAAATAGAAGCAAATAATATTTTTAAACAATGTATAAGATTTATCTCAAATCAATAACAAAATGGTGATCTACCGTAAAAATTTTGTTACAAATATTACATATTTTGTTACAAATATTTACATTTTAAAATGATTATTCCAATTTATATAAAAAAGGAAGATAATAACATTTGTAGTTTAATTAAAAGAAATTATAAAATTAGATGTATTCTTTTTTATTGGATGATTGCCTTTCTTTTTTTGTAACATTCTTTTTTAACATTTACTCATTTTTATCAACTTTATACTTTATGTGACATGTATCTCTTGTATTTAATTTTTACTGCCTGTCTAATCTGTGATATAACAAGAATGTGGAAAGTAATTTTTGTTAATATATTTTAGTGTAATAAATTACCAGTTTTGTAATATTCGATTTTATATAACAATTGTTTGAATAAAATTATATTTTGGAATCGAATTTTATTTTACGCTGCTCAGTTACTTGCCATTCAATTAATTTACATATTTTCTAAAACTATTTCTTTTAAACAGATTTATTATAGTATTTTGTCTTTTTCAAATGTGATGTATACGCATTTGACTATTATTGTGGGGAAATCAAGTAATTTGCGGACTGTCTTTGTAATCTGTAAGGTGCTAAATATTAATTGAAACTTGTTTAGAAATTTGGGAATGCCTATTTATTTGTTGTATAAAGCAAAAACTGAACTGAATGCGAACTGTTTAGTTATATTTAATAAAGATTGTGTGTTATTTACACTCTACAGGACAGGCCGTTTGATATATCAATTTAGCACATTTTTTTGATGTATCAATTTTGGAGACTGGGAATGCACTTCGGAGTAATTTTTTACAAAATGGTAGTTAAAATTTAAATTAATTAAAAATTTAACTAACTGTTTTAATTTAAATTAAAACAGATTTTGTCATCTTTCTGAGTTAAATCCTGTACATATTATATCACATAAATGATTTTTAAACCGTTTAAAGAATTACATTTTCAATGATACCAATTGGGATACAATTTTTTAAATCTTAAAAAAACAATTAAAAAATTTTTAGCGGAGGGGGGGCAATTTATGATACTTTGGATTGCCCTTGGACCGAACTTCCAATCTGAGGGTTTGTGCTGAGTAAGCAATTGCTCGTGTGGCGGCTGGCGCTCGTTAAATCTGTCGTGGTCGCAAAGTCCTCCATGCCGAGAGTGATATCACTGAGGGTACTGGGTCAGAAGTGATTGTTCTCTGTTCCAGGTCTAAATTACGATGTGAGATGAATGAATGAACATGCATGAATGAAGTCCACCCGCTAAAAAGGGTTGTGACGTGTGTGTATCTAATTTGTACCTTTTGTCCCTAGATAGCGCAACTTGTAAAACAAGAGATGCATATCTCGGGCTAAAATCTGCCGATGTATCAGCTGGGCTTGTCCATGGCAAGTATCATAACAACAACAATAACAGATGTTATCTGGCTTATAAAGGTTTCACCACATACTCCCACCAGTGAGTCGGTGCTGAGATGAACGGAACAATTGCGAAAAGCGTATGACGATCGTGTGAGTTGTTGGGAATATTGGCTGTTGTATTTAATCCGCCTGCCGACTTTTGCTACCGGTAGAGGGCGCGATCCCACAATGCGTTGTGGGTGTATGTTCTTTTGTTTTCGAGTAATTAAAAAACAATAATTTAAATTCAGAAATAGTAAAAAGGTTTACCATTTTTAAAAACTGAGAAACTTACTACATAGATATCACAGTTTAAGAAAAAGCTTAAACACATCAAATGGTTATACAGTACATTCCAGAGGATCCGGCCGAATGAGGTAAAAGGACAACCAGATAATAAAATAGTTAGATAAGTTCTATGAACTCGTTTCAATGCCCAATAATACTAGAAGACAAAGTTTTCAAATCGAAACTCACTGTTACAATATTTATTTTCTCACTTCTTACTGACTACTGAGACTTCCATTCATCTAAAGTCGCGTTGAATGTGAATGTGTTCGCTTCTCGGTGAAACATAGAAGCAATTGCCGGTGACGTGTTGAGTTAAAATAGAAGGCTCTGCACTGGTAATTTATATACTGCGCTTGAAGTTTCAAGAATTAGAGAAAAGTAAGTAAAGGGATATAAACTGTTCATATTGTTAAAATCTTTATAAATATTTGTATTCGTCTTGAAATACAAATCTGAAATACTCAGTTTCTGGGCGAAAATAAAGTAATTTAGGCATATTTTACGTAAAAAAGACATACAAACAAAAAAATGGCATTTTCAGTGATTTGGCGACTTTTTGACGAAAGTATTGGTGACTTGGCAAGATTTGGCGAAATGTAGATGGTTCTGGAAAATTCCATCACCTAAACTCTTAAGACCATTATTAAGTGACATAGCCTAGAACTTTCCAGAACCTTGGCGAAAGTCGCAGATTTTCACGAAAGGTCAGGTATAAATACCACCATTCGATTGACCATGATGACTAGAGAGAGTAGTGAAGACTGGAGTGTCAGTCTAATGCACAGAAGCTGTTATCTGTCTGAGGTACTGGAGACCTCTGTGTTTGGAGGCTGTTTCCTTTTGTATTAATTGAATTGGAGTTAAGAATTGTGACTCGTAACGACTGTAATTTTCTGCATCTTTTAGAGATTTCTACGAATAAATGTCTTGTGATTTTTGAGAGATTATTTTGTCAATTCTCAATCTACACGAACATCGAAGCGTTGTACAATTTTTAACATGAATTCTGTTCACTTCATTTTGGCCTACTTACAAAGGCATACTTAAAGAACAATTTACGAATTCTGTACGAAATGTTCAGTTATAATCATGAACAGCGGCAACAATTGAGGTCCATTACACATTGACGAACAACCAACAGTATGCTGCTCTTTTCTTGTTACAGTTTCCATTTTGTCCACTACCACGTGGAAAGATCGTATCTTACTAAGCCAATAAGCATACCTGAATAACAATTTACGAATTTTGTACGTAATGTTCAGTTATAATCATGAGCAGAAGCAACAATTGAGGTCCATTACACAGTGACGAACAAAGTGAAAAATGCTGCATTTTTTCCTGTCACAATTTGTATTTTGTCCACTACCACGTAGAAAGATCGTTGCATACATCCTATTTTAAGGCCTTGTAAATGTTGCCCATGCAACGCTTTGCCTTCTTCATTTAATTACAATTAAAATTAAAAAAAAACAAGACTGGACAGTTTCGAAACGAATACTCGGGAATGTACTGATTAAAAAAATATTTAACGCACAATTCATCAGCATTAATAACTCTAATGATATCTAAAACCAATTACAGGAGATTTACCTGCCTGGACACAGAGACAGTGACGTTGGAACTTGTCACCCATCCCCCTGTAGCGTCCTCTGTGACCGACTGGGTGGACATCATGGGCCGTCCGTCCACCACCCAGGACACCTCGACAGGTGGGTTGCTGGCCCCTGTTTGGCAGGAGAGGGTGATGGAATCTCCCACACGGACCTCCTTTGGTCCGGTGATTGTGACCTTGGTGGGAGCGACTGGAGAGACAGAAAAGAAAAGATTATCAACAGTTTTTTGTTTGATAATCGAAATAAATACTGACGTAAGGCTCCAAAATCAAACAAAAGCAATTAAAAGAGTGGTGAGTATAGAAAATAATTTCATAAATTGCTAATAATTTGGCAGTCATTTCACTGAGCTGCAATCTACTGGGTTAATTGATGACACTTACTGCAAGTGATTGACAGGGATTTTATCTTATTAAGTTTAACCTTTACGTTGCGGGAACCCAAACTCGAAAAAGTTCCTTTGAATACGGGGATTCTGTGAAGAAGATAACAAATGCTTTCCCCC
>JAOUZG010030082.1:6138527-6152244 GCA_026289955.1 Argiope argentata
ACATCTTATAATAATGTATGTTTACCCTTACATTATGTTACAACCTTAATGTAATAATACAGTTTGTTATGCCCTTACATTGTTGGATTCACAATGTAAAGGTACATCAGTATGTTATTTTTCTGAATTCACAATATAAGGTTACATTAGTATGTTATTTTTCTGAATTCATAATATAATGATACATTAGTATACCCTATGTATGCCATTTTTCTGCTTTCAAAATATAAGGGTACATCAGAATATTATTTTTCTGAATTCATAATATAATGGTACATTAGTATACCCTATGTATGTTATTTTTCTGAATTCACAATATAAGGGTACATAAGTTTGTTATTTTTTCTGAATTCATAATATAATGGTGCATCAGTATGTTATTTTTCGGAATTCACAATATGAGGGTACATCAGTATGTTACTTGTCTGAATTCATAATATAGTGGTACATCAGTGTAAGATATTATACCGAAAAATGGTACATCATTTTAAGTTGTACTACAAACACAATATAATGGCATATTATTTTCGATACTGTACGGGACAATATAATCGTACAATGTTGATGGTAGGTTTCAATGTGCATTATGTAATATACAAATTATATGGAACATTACTCAACAATATTCTCAATGTTGTTGTTGTGTCAAATGGCACTTGTCATGGACAAGCCCGCCGCTGAACCCAGCAGCAGATTTAAGCCGAATGAAGCGTCTCTTGTATTTGAGTAGCACCAACTAGGGCCAAGAGTACGACTTTGCTACCCGCTCACCACATTCGCTTGCACAACCTCTTTTACAGGGGGGCACATTCACACATCTCTCAGATAGTACACAGAAGAACAACCACGCCCGAACCGGGACTCGAACGCGGGACCTCCAGAACACGAGGAAGACGCGCTACCTCTGTGCCAGCAAGCCGGCATATTCTCAATGTAATGGTACAATGTCATAAGATACTCATGGTATAACACTACAAAATTGTACAAAACTTTTCATTTTTTCCGGACATAATTTAGCAACCTATGGCACTTAACAACATTCATGATAAACTAGGGCACGTAATACTTTTTACATACTTAAATACATTTTATTATAGATATAAATAAACATTCCAAAAAGTACCTGGCCAAAAAGAAAAAAAAATCATAGAATTCAGCTGAAAATCGTGGAAAATATTGTACAACATGTATGCCTCATGTTATGCCTTTATGTATGTCTTAGTGATACTTAAAGAGATGGGTTAAAGAATGCTGCTTCAAATATCTTTTTTTGTTAGATTTATATCTCACTGTGACGCGACCTGACAAAGGGGTTAGCGTGACTTCTCCGTTATCTGAGCCTTCCGGGTTCGAATCCATATTCCAGCAAGGTTTTTATCTGCGAGGTGTATGAAAGAGCATCCCCCCCTCTGTAAAAAAAGGTTGAGCAAGCGCATACGTGTGCCATCCTCATATGAGCTAGAAGTCAGACTTCTGACCTTAAATGCTCAAGGGCCTTGGCCCTCAGAACTACTGCATACTCGGCTTAAATCACCGACAGTTCGCCAGGGGGCTTGTAAAATGCCATAAGTAGCAACAACAACGTATCTCATTTGGAAGACTTTGTTGAAGTGGCCCCCTAATATCTATCCATAATGAGATGACACCACTGCTGAACGGATAATTAAATTTCTCTAATTTTCACATCACTCCAAAATTTCAGCTTTATAAAATAACTAGCTCTTACCCGCGACTTTGTACGCATGGGAATTTTGATGTGTATATGTGAGAACTGATGGCCTAATCACAATGTATAATGTTATCAAAACAATATGCATGCATGAATTTTCAACGTCAATTGGAGCAACGCAAAGACGTGAATTTTAAGCACCAGTTGGAGTAACGCAATGCAGATTAGATAATTTTAGTTTCAATTATCTGTTTTATTTTCATTCAAAAACACTTCTGAAGGAATTAAAAAATCTATCAATTAACAATGTTTAGTTTTAAATTCATCATACACTACAAAAATAAACGGAATCGCTTGAAATAACCGTTACGTATAACATCATTAGCGTGGGGGAGGGGGAATGTTATGTTATTAAAACCATAAGGGCACTTTTCCGTTTGTCGGGTGCAAACGAACAATCGCCAAAGAAATTTGGGAAAATTTGGCGGAATTCTAAATTATTTGCTAATGGAAACATACCACTATAAGCACATATAAAAAATGTATAGCTAACACAAATACAATTTAATTACAAAAACACACAGTGGAACAGTTTTAATATATAGTCATTTTCGGCAAAAAAAAATGCCACCAAATTTTAGCGAAATGGCATTTACAGTCTCAATGTTTCGATGCCCGTTGCAGTAACTTACTGCAAAATAGAAAGAAATATCAATAAAGGCAGTAATACGGGATGCACTAAAAATTTAATCGAAAATGATGAAAATAGGCAAAAGAAATACGTACAGCAAGAAAAAAATCAAGAGAAATGAATAGGAAATAACGAATTATATTAACACAAGAACAGCATAAGAAAAAAATTTAATAAACATTCCTTTAGAATAGTAAGATAATATTAAAAGAACACCGGAAATAGAAAAATAAAAACAAACGATTCAAAAAGCCCGGCCAAATGTTTTCAGATTTTTTTATTTTTTATTTTTGGGCGGAAACGTTAGTTTTTAATTAATAAAAACTTAACCACCCAATTAACCCGAATAAAAATTAACCTATGTTCTTCTGTAGACCATAATCGATCTCTGTGCTAAATTTCATCCAGTTTCCTTCAGCCGTTCTGGCGTGATTGAACCCCATCATCCATCCATCCAAACTTTCATATTTTTAATAGCAGCATAGATGTAATGCATCTATTCTTTTTCTACACAATGAATCCCCAGTGGAATGAAGTTTCGAATCTAATTTTTCCGGTGATGGTCAAAATGATGTTATGTTCGAAAATATCCTAATGAAGTTCCAAAGAATAGGTACTATATTTTATAAAACTGCAAAAAATTACAAATTCCACGATTAGAAACAGATCTTTTATTAACTTCCAACCAGTAACTAAGCAATTAATGAAAAATTAAACTATCATGAACCGATAAACACTTTAAGCATCATACACTCCCCCATAAAGTCATTACAAGTCTGGATTCTCAAGTCATGTATTCCACCCAGCTGAACATGCCTTTAACAGTCATGGAATTCGTGAGACATAATGCCCATTCGACTGAGACTCATTACAGGCATCTGTTACCTCTGTTTAAATGATTCGTCTCTCCCGCTAAGTTCATTAGCCTATTTTCTGCGCTATTCATTGCCGCGGTCCGCGGTTGAGTGCGTCCGGATAAGATCGAATCTCCCGGCGTCAAAACAGAACCTCATCATGTTTTACCGATTATTTATTCGGTTTCCGGAAGGCATTTTAAAAGAGCAATTTAACGGTTTTGACTCGCTAGAAATATCTCAAATAATTTCAAGCGTTGAAGATATTCAAATGTAGCGATGACCGCCAAAATATTCTCCATTTTTTAAGATATAATGTATTTATATTTAATTAACTTTTATTTTATCTTTTAAAAGTTATTAAAATGATAAGCTAATATGATAGCCAAAATATTCGAATTATACAATATGATGAGATTGCCCATTTCTAAATTCTCCGAAAAATGCATTTTTAGTCCGAAAAAATACATTCTTTAGGTTATTAAAAGGCGACTTCCTTATTTTTCAAAATTTGATGCTGAAAAATATTTTTGTAATAATCTTCTTCGAACAATTTTCCTTTCATTTTGTTTTCTGTAGAAAATCGACACTTTCAACTGTTCATGTCCTTAAAGGACATTGGCACCTTCCATATTATAAACCATAACCATAATTTGCTAGATATTTTTAAAATTTGTGACTTAATAACACTGCTTTCAATTTATTATCAAGGCAGAACATGATGTTATTATTCGATTGAGGTTTTTGGCGTCAAAAAATATTATATGCACAATCATTCCGAAAATCCTGCTTTTAATAACGTGTTTAATTGCATTCACAAAAGCTCTGATGAAAAAAATAAGTTAATGACTACAGCCAATAAAACCTAGAAAAATGTCATTTTGAGCACGTGATTATATGAATGAAATAATAGGAAATGCGATTTAATGAATGCGAGACAAAGTTTTTTGGATCGTTTGCAATACTAAAGTGACTCATTCGATGAAAAAATTAAAATGAATAAAAATATAATTTAACTTACACGAGCACGTGGTGCTTGGACGTTCAAGAAATTATGTTCTGACATGATACACTGAAATATGTATAGCAGATTTCATTTTAATCTTTTTTTTCTTACCAGCTAATTGTTTTTGATGAGTGTATACTCGTAAAGGAAAATACACGATTTTGCTTTATAATGAGTTATATATATATATATAACATTTTACGGAATTTAGAAAAATCAAAATTAGAAGGACGAGTCAAGGAAGATAATTATTATTGAATTAAAATCTTGGCTAAACTAAGAATAGGAAAATTTAGAAAATTTATTTTGCCACCAAATATGAATTTCTTTTAAAAAACAACTCGTCTCTTTTTATGTTAGATGCCAACCTGGTTGGCGAAAATGTCACAAACTTGGCGACGGGAGTTTATCATATTTTTAAGTATAAAAATTAAATTTTAACAATAATATAAACCCTTTAATAAAATAAATTAAAATTTTATTATGATCCAAAGATGACCTAAGGTTATTTCGAGGTCGTTTTGCATCACCAACTTAAACAATGAGCCAATAAGAATAATGGATCTCATTCTTTGATAATTACCATTTAAAACTAAGCAGACATGAAATATGCATATCAAAGCAAAAACACAAAGGTTTTCATCTCTCGGGTTCAAACAAAAACATTTTTCTCAGTCAAAACATCTTTTATATGAGGCACCAAAAAATTTAACTGTCTCCTCATTTGTATTTTTGCATGTTTATTACAATGGCAAAGGCAATCTTTTAAAAAAAAAGTGTATTTGCACACCAAAGTAAATTAAATGTTGACTAATGAAAGTTTAATCATCCAATCGCCACAAAGCTGATAATGAAGCTCTCATCTTTCGGAAACGAGTAATTAACATTTTGATTGATTTTATCATTTTGTCTCTTGGGAGGAGGAATTTTTTTTCCTCCAGTCGCCTGCCTAAAATGATAATTACCCTCGCGTAAACCGCAATTAACGCCAAGCTAAGAGTAAGCATCATTTTTATCCGCAGCTTTGGCTAATTTTGGTAGTCGGGAAATTGGCAATTTTTAAAGCTTTTCGCCAAAATTCGTCTTTCGAATATTTTATGCAAATTCAGAGTGAGATTTAGTCCTTTGATCAAGAGTGACCTAGAATTAGTATTTTGTTATAAATGTACGATTTTAGGCATAAGCAATTTTTTCTTTGCTTGATTAGAATTATTTTATGCATTGGTGAATTAATTTAATTAAAACGAATTACACCATAATTTTATTTTATAACTTTAACCCCTTAACCGGTTTGCCCGTACGCCGTACTTGCATCTATTTATCGAATTTTGATAGTTGTAAACCAAAAATAAATAATTCATAACAATTATAATTCATTAGTAAAATGACTTCGAATATGTAGGTAAGCCAAGTATTCCATGGATTCCCATTTGAATCAAAATAAGAAAATATTCCCAAAATAGAAGGTTTCATCTTATTAGATAGTAAGGAAAATAAGCCGGTTAAGGGGTTAAACGAACAATATTTATATTCTCTCTCTCTCTCTCTCTCTCTCTCTCTCTCTCTCTCTCTCTATCTCTCTCTCTATCTATCTATCTATCTATCTATCTATCTATCTATCTATCTATCTATATATATATATAGTGTATATCGGGAACGGTTCTAATGATTTGGATCAAATTTTATATTATATAAGGTTTTGCTTTGAAAAAAGGAAGGATAAATTATCGATAAATAAAAATTGCTGAGCATTATTTCTAATTAATTTTTTTTCATAAATATATACGAAAAAATATTCTTGTATTTTGTTTAATATTAAAGTTTTGTGTTTTTTTATCTTATTAATACTATTTTTTTATCGACCAATCATAGCTGTGTAGATATATACAAATGGGAGTAAATAATACGAACAAATGGAAACAGTTTGTTTTAACCCTTTGCAGTCCAAAAAATAATTCGATGCAAAATTATTCACCTAATACAAAGATTTGTTTATTGCTATGAAAAATAAATATATATAATTCTTTTAAATCGAATTTCTTTGATAAATGAATCTAAATCTTTTAACCATTTTGCAGACGTTTTTAACAATTAAATCTGAGAAATAAATAAATAAATAAAAAGTCAAAATGATGTACAATCTTGAATGTCGAGTCACACTCGACATCGGACCGCAAAGGGTTTAAGTAGAGAAAATTATTAATTTATTTGTTAAAATTTACCTACATTAAGTCGGAAAATCTTTCAAAACTTGCCTCTCAGAGATAACTTACTACATAAGTACTACTGCGTAATATAGAACTCGCTACACCAATCTTCTTGGCTATAATACATGATCCCATCACTACATTTGACTCTGCTCATCATCAGGAAATGCATGAATACTTAAAGGCCAACTATCCGATCTCAATAAACACGCCTTCCAAGGACCAATATCAGAGACCCCAGATTTCCTAATAAAATATCCAAAAACCTTTTAACATAACATCCTACCAACATCACCAAACAAGAAACCCTACATCCATAAGTCATGGAGTCATGTTTCTCCTGCCATGGACTACAGGGTCAGGCATTTAATCCGGTTTCCCAGGATCTGGATAATAAATCTGACTTTGGGGCTGCAGCATGAATGATACTAGTAATATGACTTCATCTTAGACGAAACATAAATAAATATTTCACAGAATCCTGCTGGCTATTGATGCCGGGGCTTTTAGGGTTCGGCTTGAATAAGAAAGATATTTGGAGGGGACATGCCTACGCTGGAATATTGAGTTGCCACATGTTAGAGGGAAGTTTCTTGGAATGAATGGTAGCTGAACATGAAGTAAATGTTTTAACAAGGTAGCTTCCAGAATGTTGATAACGGTGTATTTTGAGATATATTATGGATGGTCAGATAATTTTGGATATTTTCAGTGTAAAACATTACTCGGTGAAAATTTCAATGTGCGTTAAGTTCCTTTTATTATACCATTTAACCCTTTGAGTGCGGATGATTTTTAAAGTAGCGTATTTGTCCATATTTTGGATGCAGATATGCGTCCTCCGCACTCAAAGGGTTAAAGGTAATTTTAAAACGTACTTCTAAGACACTTTTATCCATGATCAAATTCAATTTTGTCTTGGATAGAAGTGGACTATAATGAAATAGTATAGTGGACTATAATGAAGTACTATAGTGGACATATAATGAAATAGTATAGGTTTATCTATATTTATAGTACTTGTATGTGTTCTTGCGTTCGTAATTTCTGCGGTTATAGACAAATGCGTTTTAAAGCGCTAAGAATGTCATGGGATTTAATCCTATTAGAACGATTCGTCTGCATTATGAACAAACCACGTGTAAGGCTATTGAGCTAATTCAAATTTAATTTCTATTACAATTTGATGCTTATAACTACAGTCGTTAGAGAAAATATTTTCAAGTATTGTTTAAAGCATCATCATTTAAACATTAAAAAAGTTTCTAATATTCAGTTATATTATATTATAAAAGGATTAAAATGAAATCTGCTGTGCATATTTCAATGTATCATGTCAGAACATCATTTTTTGAACGGCCAAGCACCACGTGCTCGTGCGAGTTAAATTATATTTTTATTCATTCCAATCGTTTCATCGAATGAGTCACTTTAGTATTGCCAACGATCCAAAAAACTTTGTCTCGCATTTAATGTTAAAAAAAAATATCACATTTCCTATTCATTTCATTTCCTGTAATTACGAGCTCAAAATGATATTTTTCTAGGTTTTATTTGCTGTAGCCATTAACTTAATTCTTTAAAATCAGAGTTTTTGTAAATGCAATGGCAACGCGTCATTAAATGCTGATTTTTTTGAAATGCTCGTGCAGATAGTAAAATTTTTATTTTTTGCCCATAGATTTTTTTGACGCAAAAAAAACAACAACCTCATCTCCAAAAACAACATCATGTTCTGACAGGATAATAATATAAATAATTGAAGCTAAACACATTCAATTTAACCGGTAGACCAGTCGGTCACCGAAAACGACTAATAATTTTAATACTTATAACTAGACTAAATACGTTCCGAATTAATTTAGAGTTTCTCTAATTTACTAACTGTTCTTACAGAGAAAACATTTTACAACGAGATTATACTTAACTTAGACCATACAATATAAATTATTTCCATTAAATTCTGATATAGTTAAAGTTAAAATATCTTTCCAAACCATAAATCAAAAATAAAATTTATGAAAAAAAAAAAAACTTTATTTCTTGGTAATTTAATTAAAACTACAAAGGTTATTTATCTTACAGTGAATTTATTTTCCATAAAACGAGATTGAAAACCCTTTTGAGTGGGAGAACAAACGATTCTGATAAGAAGATCATTTCAAAGCAACTGAAGTGAAATATGAAGAGCGCTGTCTCGTTTTCTGGGGAAAATAATAACAACAAAGATCACGTAAAATTACGATTCATCAAGTTTCTATAAGTCCTACATTTGAAGCAGAGTTTTTGGAAAGCTGCCACACATAAACGCTTCGGTAAATTTAAAATTGTTCCGCCATTTCCCCTTTTGCAAACAATGCTACTTTCGCATGGCGGTGCTATTTCCAAAAATAAAAGTACTCTAATTCAAATCTAGTGTTTACATTTCAAACATTCATTGGAGTCATGATAGACTATTAGCGAAATGAATACCGTCAAATCCAACCAAACGTGTATTACAAACACAATTTCCCCTATTGAGCTTTAAATTATATTGTCATTTTAATATCACACTCCAAAGAGTTCTGTGAATGGCCTTTCGTAGAATATTTTGGGTTGATTCCTTACACAAAATAAAGTATTTTTTTTGTTAAGTTCAGTTAATACAATTCATGCTGGAATTGTTTAGTTGTGAAGCCCCGGTATTTTCGATAAATGGGATTTATTATGTCGGAACATGATGTTGTTTTTGGGAAGAGGATTTTGACGTCAATAAAAATCCGTAAGCGAAAAATAAAAAAAAAATTATTATCTGCACGAGCATCTTAAAAAATCAGCTTATAATAATGTGTTGCCATTGCATTTACGAATGCTCTGATACAAAAAAATAAGTTAATGATTACAGCCAATAATACCTAGAAAAAGTTCATTTTGAGCACGTGATTATATGAAATGAAATAAATAGGAAATGTGATATATTTAATAAACAATAAATGCGAGATAAAGTTTTTTTGGATCGTTTGTAATACTAAAGTGACTCATTCACTTATTTTTTTAAAATCAGAGCTTTTGTAAATGCAATGGCAACGCGTTATTAAAAGCTGATTTTTTGAGATACTATTGCTGATAATAAGATGTTTATTTTTCGCCGACGGATAGTTGTTTAAGTCAAAAACCTCTTCCCTAAAACAACATCACGTTCTGTCATGATAATAAAGTGGGAATAACGTTATCTGGAGTAAAATATAACCAGGTTTGATCCGTAGAGAACATCACTCCATCATCACATGGGAGATTTTGCGCCAAATATGGCAACCCGATGTTTTAGTTAGAGGATATCTTCCTCCTGGAGACAAGACGCAAGAGCGCGGTGAGTTAGCGATTTTTAAAAATTCGCCAAAGGGGTGATGCTCTCTCATGTCGAACCTATAACCATAACCAATAAGGCTGCAGTGCCAAGTCTCATTTTAAAGACTGAAAAGCTCCAGGTTCGAGACCAGATTCCGCCAAAGAACCGTTTGTAAGTACATCCAAATCCGTTAAAACCAAATGTCCTCCCATTGATGCGGTACGGATGCTTGGAGAGGGAATAATCAGTTCAGGCGTCGTCCACGTCATCTGATGGAGGATAAAAATTACATTATCCGTCCCCAAAAAACCTTGATGTTTCTTTAAAATAGGTTGTTAACGTAGTTAACTAAACCATAGTCATTTGATTGTATTATGGTAACAATGTTTAATCCAGGCTAGTAGCGAGGGAGTTGTTAATTGTTAGCAATGCACATATACTGAGATGTACTTTAAAAAAAACGTCAGCCACATAATTACTTAATTATTTGCAAATAAATATCGTATCAGTGATCTAGTTCTTTCGTCTCGTGTAACACAAATGAAGATCAATAACTCTAAGAGAATGACTATCACCATAATGAAGAGAGACGTGCCGGCTCTCTGGCTCAGAGGTTGCGCGTATTCCTTGAGGTCTGGAAGTTCCGGGTTCTTGTCCCGGTTCGTGCATGGTTGTCCTTCTGTGTGCTATCTGTGAGATGTGTGAATGTGCCCCCCTGTAAAAAGGGGCTGTGCAAGCAAATGTGGTGAGTGTGTAGCTAAGTCCTACTCTTGGCCCTAGTTGGCGCTACTTCGAAAACAAGAGACGCTCCTTTCGGCTTAAATTTACTGATGGCTTCATCAGCGGGGCTTGTACAATGGCAAGTGTCATAGGTAACAACAACAACAGAAGAGAGACGTAAATTTAAACGATTAAAGTAGCTTTTTAAAATAATTAATAGTTTAAATATTTTAATTAAAAACTAAATTTCTCCCCAAAAACCTCAGATTCCTCACCGTCAAATAAGTAACGAATTCAGTTTTATTACATACCACGCTAATGAGGTTAGGCTTAACATGTTTTCGACCGATTATTTTCTTAATGTTTGATGCATTTAAAATTAAACATTGTTCGGATTAATTTTGAAGCATTTTCGAATATAGATAATATCAAATAAAGAAAATTAAAAATTTCTTCTCCATATTGAGTTACCCCAACTGACGTAAAAAATTCCCGCATTTTGCGTTGCCTCAATTTTCGTTGAAAATTCAATTTCAACTGAGTGTGTTCAGATTTATTTTCAACGGATACTAACTTGATCTTGTTTTAGCTAGGTATAACTTTTTGATCAACTATTTACATTAATTGTAATTATTTAATAAAAAGTAACTAAAATAAATATTTTATTTATTGACCTAATTAGAAATTGAATTACGATTTTTCTTATATGACTTGTTTCTATTAGGTTTCTCAAAGTCAGTAGCAAAGTATCTGTAAAAACAAATAACTTTAATTCCAGCTCGCTTCTCTATTTATGGAGCGGTAAACACCTATAAAGACCATCCAACCACTCCATCAACCGATCACCCGCGCCAATCCCTTCCCCAAGAACGGCTTAATACCGTCTTTAACGATCCAGCCCGTCCTTTCAACCCTCTTTGACTCGATACAAAGCAAAAGAGGAACGCTTCGATCTCACAGCTTGGGAGATAAGAAACGAAATAAATTGCTAATTCGTTATCGTCAGCCGAGAAATTTCGCAGCAGACATCTCATCGATGCTCGTCCACCCCCCTCTGCTGCACACGCAGTACCCCCTCTCTCGCCGTCCTTATATCAATTGGATCGTCATCATGCCCAACGCAGCTTATTATTATTTCCGCCTGGATCGCGATTGCGATCAAAACCAGGCGCCTCCACCCTCCCTCATCATCATCCTCGGCCACCCCCTGAGCTGCACCCCCGTGCCACTGCCAGTGGCCGGATGCGAAACTAGGCTCGATATCGACTTAGTACAACTTTTCATCGCTGTTGTGGATGCAATACATATCTGATGGCGGTGGAAGCTCAAAGGGTTGTCGAATACCAAACGATCATTAATCATTCAAAATAAGAAGGGGGGGGGGGTTCGGGGGTCTAGAGGAATTTCGGTTCGCCCCCCCCCCCCTTCCGTCCAACAACAGGCGTTTTAAAATGATTCGGTCCGGTCGCTACAAGCGATTTGTTACTTGTGGAAGTGACATTAAGAACAATTAATAACCTCGTGAGGAGTGCAACTTGAATTGGAATTTGAATTAGAATTCTTTCTGAGCTGGGAGGGGAAAAAATTGGTAATTTCGATTACTGATATACCGATTCGTTTATTCCTTCGTATTCACCTGTTTTCAGATGAAGATTAGAAAGTAGTATTGATGAGGGAAGGGGGGGGGTTCACATTTAAGAATTTGAATGAATCAGTCATTTCCAACTGAGATTCATTCATTTACGAGGTCACAGTTCATGCTGAAATTAATTTTTAGTTAAGGATAATTAAAAAGTAGTATTGATGAGGGTCGAGGGGGGTCAATTTTAAGAATTTGAATGAATCAGCCGTTTCCAACTGAGATTCATTCATTTATGATATCACAGTTCATGCTGAAATTAATTTTTAGTTGAGGATGATTAAAAAAGTAGTCAGGGCTCTATTATACAAGTATATTTTATGATGAATGTAGATTGCTGTAAATGATTTGTTTAACAATGAGAAAGGAAGAGAAATGAAACAAAGAAAGTTATTAGATATGGGTCGCATTTTAAATACGCGAAAATTAGTTAACCCTCTTATTTTAATCGATCTCACGAGAATAGATGAATGAAAGTTTAATTAAGATATCGGACTAGGTTTGGAGGGGATTAAAAAAACAAAAAACAAACTGTGTGATATTTATATGAAGTTTTTAATTACAATAAAATGATGGATATAAACGAAATTATTTAAATATATATGTATCTACTGAAGAAAAATCCCATTTTAATTTACATTTTAGTACTTATTTACAAAATTTAGAATTGCTCTAAAGAAAAAAAAACTTTTGCTTTACACTTTTTTCATAGTTTCTCTGAAATATATTACACAAAAATATGATGGGATTGCTAAATATACTTAATATTCATTTTAATATATTGTATTCATAATTAAATATGATGAAAAATATGGAAATTTTGTAACATCTCATTTTAACTCTAGCACTAAAACAAGACAAAAAAAAAACTAAAGAAATGAACACATGAACAGTTTTATTAAATACATAATGATGAACTTGTAAGAAAAAAATCATGAAATTTGAAAGTTCTATCTTATTTAGGAAAATCTTTGCATTTTGTAAGCATGAAGATGAAGGAAAACTGAACATGGAGAAAAAGACATTTAAAGTTTTTGGTTTGTGAATAAAAATTGATTTACTCTTTTCTCAAATATTATACATTGTATGGTCATAAAAATGTATAAGTTGTTTATTGTTTCTTATGGCACTTGCCATGTACAAACTCGCCGAGGTAGTCAGCGATTTAAGCCTAATCAGTCTCTTGTTTTTGAAGTAGCGCCAACTATTGCCGAGATTGCGACTTTTGCTACTCACTCTTCACATTCGCTTGCACAGCCCCTCTTTACAGGGGATACATTCACACTCCTCGCAGATAGAACACAGAAGAACAACCATGCCCGAACCGGGATTCGAACCCGGAATGCCCAGAACACGAAGAAGCCGCTCTATCTCTATGCCAGGACACCTGAACTGTATAATTTAATTTATATATATAACATTTAAAACGCGTATCTTCAATATAATATATGTCGTGAAGATTTAAGTACCCCTTATGGTAGTAAAACGAAACCTGATTGAGAAAAACAACCTTATGAAACCGACAAATTAACTGTAGTTGTTGCAATGGTACTTGTCGATATACGCATCAATACATACATAAAATGCATTATTAGGATTGTGA
>JAOUZG010030082.1:6164082-6175136 GCA_026289955.1 Argiope argentata
AAAAAAAAAAAATTAAGGCATTATAATTTTTTCAACAGGATATTTATATTGCCTTTCGACAGTATTTCGTTGGTCGTTAGATTGGTTGGCTAATGTCAGAATGTAGAAGTGGTACATTCATTGAGTTTAACAACGTAAAATATAATTATTTAGATCATTAATCGCTTTTCTTCTTTAAAACGTAAGTTAATATTTCCAAAGTATTTAGAACATAATTATTGGACGAAGAGAAGAGTTTGCCTTTTGTATAAATGTTGCGAAGTGATTAGAATATTTTTCGTAACACTTAAAATTAAAAAAATAATAATATTTCAGCATTTCATTGCATATTATGTTTAGTAAAGCTAAAATATATTCAAAGCTTCAATATTTTGCTATAAAAGAATATAATTAACCATAATACTTAACAAGCAATTTTCTGTGTAACGTAATTTATCTTAACCATTTTCTTTTATACTCACTCCTTTTTTTTTATTTTCTGGTTCAGATATCCAACAGGAAAGAGGGAAAAAATGCGCGGTAATTCTTAATTTTATTAAAAAGCACCATTAATGCTTTTAAACGGCGAGTTTCTAGAACAATTATCCAAAAAGCTCCGGTGAAAAAGATCATAAATATTCCCCTTTTCTTTAGAAGAAAACATTAGCATTGTTTTGTTGGCAGCAGTGGAAGTAGTTGCCTTATAGTATTAGCCATGATGAATATGCCTGTTTTACGTCATTTATCCAGGGGCGCTGCAATCTATAAGAACAAGTTTTCGATGCTCTTATTTGTTATTTCTCCTTGTCTATTTCAGTTATTATCTCTTATAGCAGACACTGCCACCTGGCGGCGGGATGCGAGGCATGTCACGCTGTTTTGACGTATTGCTTGTTGCTAAAGAAAAAGCAGACTCTATAACCTTTTATGTTGTCTTTTGTTTTTGCTGGGGGTTGCAGTGTCGCCTGTCTAAGACAGGTATGCGGAAATGAATTTTGGATATTCGATTCGATAACCGAAGTTGAGAGTGTGGTGGTCATGTTTAGGAATCCTCGAACATTCTATTGGTTGTTATTTGTAATTTGAAACATGGCTCCTTGTGTTGGTATTGGATATTTTTGAGGCAAGATAATAATATTGATCTGAAGATAAAACGCATTAAAGTAGGCAAAAGACAAAGATTAAAATTGAAATTATTAATAAATAATAAGATTAAATTGAAATCTGCTAAGCATATTCTAATATATCATGCCAGAACATAATTTCTTGAACGTCCAAGCACCACGTGCTCGTGCGAGTTCAATTATATTTTTATTCATTTTAATTGTTTCATTGAATAAGTCACTTTAGCATTGCAAACGATCCAAAAAACTTTGTTTCGCATTTATTATAAAAAAAATCACATTTCTTATTTATTTCATTTCATATAGAATTATTTGAAGTAGTCATTAACTTATTTTTTTTAAATCAGAGTTTTTGTAAATGTGACCGCATGACGTTATTAAAATCTGAGATGCTTGTGCAGATAATAAAATTTCAATTTTTCGCCTACGAATTTTTTATTATGTCAGAAAATGATATTGTTTTGGGAATGAGGTTTTCTGGAGTCAGAAAAAAAAAGTCCGTAGGAGAAAAATAATAATTTTATTATCTGCACCAGCATCTCAAAAATCTGCTGAGCATTTACAACAGCTCTTATTAAAGAAAAATAAGTTAGTGATTACATTTAATAAAATCGAGAAAATTCTCGTTTTGAGCGCGTGATTATATGAAATGAAATAAATAGGAAATATGATATATTTTTTTAAACAATCAATGCGAGACAAAGTTTTTTTTAATCCTTTGCAATAGTAAAGTGACTCATTCAATGAAACCATTAAAATGAATAAAAATATAATTTAACTTGCACGAGCACGTGGTGCTCGGCCGTTCAAGAAATGATGTTCTGACATGATACGTTGAAATATGAATAGCAGATTTCATTTTAATTTTTCATTTATTTTTTGCCTACGGGTCTTGTTGACGAAACAAAATCTCATACCTTAAACAATATCGTGTTCTGACACGATAAAAAACTACACGTCCGTTTCATCATATTATAAGAAAAATATCTCCATCTACTTCGATGACTTTAATGGAGGAATATTTTTGTAAACATGTAGAAAAAAATCTTATTAAATGAACGCGTTTCGGCAAATACGATTAAAGAAAGTACTACTGAAAGATGTATTAAAATAAACTAATTTACCGAATTACTACGTTTTTTTTCATCTGTCGATTTGGCTGATAATTGAATAAAGGCATTGCATGAATAAGCTTTACTGCAGAAAAGAATTTCTTTAAAGGATTCTGCTACGTCTTTAATAAGTTTCAGGAAGAAAAGGTGCTATAACTGTCAGTGGTGGATTTCGGAATGGGCAGTTTTTCGGATGTTAAGTTTGGGAATTTCCTATTATTTCATTTCCTATAATCACGTGCTTAAAACGACTTTTTTCTTGGTTTTATTTCCTGTAGTCATTAACTTGTTTTTTCAATCAGAGATTTTGAAAATGCATTGGCAACACACTCTTAAAAGCCGATTTTTTGAGATGCTCGAGCGGATAATAAAATTTCAATTTTTCGCCTACGGAATTTTGTTGACGCCAGAAAACCTCATTCCCAAAACAAAACATGTTCTGACATAATAATAATATCGTAACTTTTAAGAAAACCATATTTATGAGATTATATCTAAATAATTTAAATAATATCAAATTTAAATAATATCTTCTGCGGCATATGCTGGTCGGTGATACAGCAAGTAAATGAATAAAAATAAGTACATCTTTTCAATGTAAAAGCAAACATAAATATAATTAAATAAAAAATAAGTAACGTTATTTTTTAAAAATCAATTCCTATTTAAGTCAACAAGAATTTTTTTTTATTTTGGTTACTTTTTATTAATTAATTACAATTAATATAACAGATTTATCACAAAAATTATGCCTGGGCAAAACAAAACGGACTCCATATCCGTTGAAAACAAATCGGAACACGTTCAAATGGCGTTGAATTTTCAACTCCAATTGGGGCAACGCAAAATCGTGAATTTTCTACGCCAGTTGGGCTAACGCAATGCAGATTAGGCATTTTTAATTTCCTTTATTTCGTTTTATTTTAATTCGGAAGTACTTCAAAATGAATCCGAAAAATCGCTTAATTAACAATGTTTGGTTTCAAATGCTTCAAACATTAAGAAAATAAACAAAATCGCTTGAAATGCTAAACCTAATGTTAACATGACAAAAAATCATTGACTTGTTAAACCTAATGTTAACATGACACAAAATCGTTGACATGTTAAACTTAACCTCATTGGCGGGGGGAAAAAAGAACTTAAGTCTTACTCATTTGACGGTGGGGTAATGAAGATTTTTGGTGGGGAAGTTAGTTTTCATTTAATTAATAAAAAAATTAATAAATTAATATTTGGAAAATTGTATTGTGAAGTGTCATCCACTACAAGTTAAAAAAATATTTGAACTTGAATGGATGGATAAAAAGTATTTTATCTTACTATATATAAATTAAGTGTCATGTAGTTTGTCCGCGATGGACTCCTAAACTACTTAACCAATTTTAATAAAATTTACACGCCACTTGCAGTTTGATCGAACTTAAAAGACAGAATAGTTTATTTTTCGAAATATCAATTAGTTTGGGAGAAATTAATTAAACCCCTTTAATTTCTGTGAAATTAAAATCTGTAATGCTACTTTTGGAATGAAACACGGCCTTTCGGAGCAGCGATCACTGATGCGTCCTGTTTCGTTTTGTAAAACCGAGTTTTTAAAATTATCATCGTTACGTGTCCGTTCAACTTATACTCAATATCGCAGTGGAATCGGATGGACTTTCTATCGTAGACCACGGAGGTATAATTTATTTTACGAAATAATGACGCAGAAATTAAATTTAGATTTTTTTTAAAAAAATGTACATTTTGGCGGGTCTATTTCTCGAACGGCCCTGTAAAATAGATGCTTAGCTGGGAAAATACAGAAAATATGTTTCCTGAAAGACAACACGATGTAGTATGCTGCAATACAATTAAAAAAAATCGAATTTCTAAAATTGAATTTTTGGCGAATTTTTTAACAAAGAGGCGAAATTTTGATAAATAGATAACGATACATTTTTCAGAATCGTGTGAAAGATTGTAAAAATTGGGTATTTACAGTTTTTTTTGTTATTTATTGATTTTTCCTCTTCAACATTACAAGTCTAATCCATTGATAAATAAAAATATTACTATAATTTTTTTTTATAATTTGGCATTGCTTTGGCACATCCTGATTAATTTTGAAAACAATCAAGCAAAAATTACGCGTCTTATGAATTCATTGCAGGTTTTCCACCTCACATACTTCACCTGAAAGTTGGAACACCAGTAATACTGCTACGAAACGTTTGTCCACCAAAGTTATGCAATGGCACCAGACTAGACTTAATAAGTACGTAATCGAAGCTGCGATAATTACTGGATGTGTTCGAGGAGAATTGGTTTTAATACCCCGCATTCCACTAATTCCGTCGGACTATCCTTTTGAATGTAGAAGCGTGCACTTTCCTGTAAAAGTTTGCTTTGCAATAACCGTAATAAGTCACAAGGACAGAATTTAAAAGTAGCAGGGATCGATTTAAGAGGAGACTGTTTTTCACACGGCCAATTTTATGTAGCTTGCTCCAAAGTCAGTTCATCAAGCAGCTTAATAATTTTAGCCCCAGAAAAAAAACACCCAAAAATGGTGTATACAAAGAAGTTCTTACTTAAACATAGGTATAACAATAAAGTGTGGATGGTCTGCGTTTACAAAGAAAATCAATACTTTAAAAAGATCATTAAGGACAATTAATGATCGGTTAAGGACAAGGGTATATATATAAGGATTCCAGGGGCGCAGGGAACCTAACAAAATTAGAAAAAATTATAGGTAATAAGTAATTATTATAGGTGATTTCCGTAACTAAGTGCACGAAGCACTGTTATCCCCCGCTAATTCCATTACCCGAGCAATGACAAGTACGGGAATGCTAGTATCATTATTAAGCTAAGTTTCACGTTTTGGTGCCCTTTTAACTTAACTGATTGGTTTACTGAAAGAGGGGCCACAAATTATCCAAATTATAGGGATTAATAATTCTAAATCCGTTACATTGTTATCTAGTTTTATGTTACATTTGTTAATTCATGAATTCTAAAAATTCATATAGATAAGCATATAATCGTCCTTCAGTTCTCTTTTCACTCGATTTTCGAATGTGATGAAATTATAGTATTAACTCTGCATTCTTACACGTTTTATAAACATTCGATTAGAAATATATTTATAAATAATTAAAAAAATAATGCTTCATGCTATACAATAGTGGGTGAAACCCTAAATGTATGGCTAATAACTAGATAACGGTTTTTGATGAGCATGCTTGCCATGGAAATAATACATCATTTTGCGTTCAGACGAGATTATTCCATGATAGTTATTATATTTATATAATAGTTTTTTTTTAAATTTGTATATTTATAATTAATTATTTATTATATTTATATAAGATATATAGCTTACGACACTTTAGATACACATTTTCCGAAGAGGTTAAAACAGTTAACTGATTAAAATCGATGGAGTTATATACATTATCCAAAGTTATCATTAAAATTTGTATTTAAAAATTAATGATTACTACTCTCATAAATTTAGTAAAGAAATTATGATAATTTCACAACCCCCCTCAAAATTTTATAAATGCTATTTTTTTATTAAATTTAATTTTTATCCAATCATTTCTTTAAGTGATTCTAGTATTACGATAAAATAAAATAGTGAAATAATAATCTGGCGATTTAGTTACGAAACAGATGCGGATTTATTTATTTAAAATATATAATTTCTTTAAATAACTGAATTAACTGTAAGCGCCGTGGTAATTTTAGAGCTTTAAAAACCATTCAGGAAAAAAATATTCAATTTTTTACTGTCCCCATCGCGTTCGTTGTAACAGCAAGCGATGTGACGGGTGAGATGGACAAACTATTTCCGGTCATGAAAATGAAACAAAACTTTGATACTCGCATATATTTATTGGCGCCTGGAGAGGCATATAAATTGTGAAAATTCAAATGATTAGAGGGTAACAACCGGAGTTCCTTTGGGAAATAGCAATGATTACATGTGAAAAACGGTACCCCATCTCTGAAATATCACGGTCCTGCATAAAGAGGCTATAAACAAGAGAGTGATGTTCAACCGGCTGTATCTCGAATCGCGAAGAACTGACTGTAAATCGGAGCATTGGCGCCAATGGCCGTAATTCATCGTAGGCAAATAATGAAAAATAGAATAAAACTTCGCGTTTATTACGGATGTTTCTGTTTGGGAGTAGCGAAGGGGAGCAGCGGAAAAATGTTGTTGTGGGTAGGTGAGAATTTCTTTTTTTTTAAATTCGTGTTACAGCAAAGTAGGAAAATGTTTGAAGAAGCATAAATTCAGTCTACTTCGAGCAATCGAGACAATAAAGTAAAATTAGACATTTTTTTAAAATATCTACTAAAGTTTCATTAATATGAAATGATATTTTTTTTATCAAGACTTTTTTTTACTTACCTGTATACGCAATATAAAGAAATTGTCAAAAAATAATAATAATCGAACTCGACACTTTGACAAATCTTCGCGTTTTAAACCTCCCTGATTTCAAAAAACGCATTGTTTGAAAATTTCCGCTTGCTTATCTGTTAGAAAGATAACTCAAAAACTTTTTGAATTAGAAGTTTGAAATTTCTTTTTCACTTTATTTGTAGATTTATATCACATTTTGAGCAAAATCCATTCATAGAAGGAATGCATGTCTGGCTGATCGAATATAATTTAGCACGATAATTAAAGGATGCAGAAAGTTAGAGATAAAATTTGATAACTGAACTAACATCTGTAGTTTAGACATTTATCCATTTTTGGGCCAAATCTAACAAGAATTTGACCGTTCGTTGGTCTGTAGCCCCAAGAAGCATGTGAACGCGATAACTAAAAACGTAAGGATTAAAATATACTGTTAAGAAAATTTTTCACCGACTGGTTCGCTTTTACAGTGGTGGACGTATGGTGGGAAGACACATTCAGCAGGCCTTAGTAGCACCAACAACAACATCGAAAATTATTTACAGGAAGCTACCAACACAAAGACGACGAATACTCAGATGATAAATATCTACAAATGAGGCAAACACAAAATAGCAAATAGTAGCCAACGAGTAGTAATCGACCACTGCTCTCAAAGCACAAACAGAATTCAGTAAGAGAGGAGTTCCTCGGAGCTTCGCTCTATGGTCTCTCCAAACGGCTGAACTTATCACTGTCTCTTCGCTTTAGCTGTTAATTCACTACCACATTCCGGCTACTCATCAAACTAAATGTCGCTATTTCCACAATAAACAATATACTCCGCACACAACACTTGTTGGAACTACAAAAAATGCTGGCATTCCACTTTTGCTTCGCTATCCTCCCGAAGACTCGTCATTTGTCTTCTACTCCAAATCCGTTTCTGGCTCAATTCAATTCGCTGTTCAAGTCAATTCACTACTTACACATCCATTATGAGTCCATTTAGCGAAGCGCCTAGCCCCGGCAGGGGCTTATCCCCGGACTTGGGAGATGCCATGGACTGAGAGACTGCATAGAGTACCCAGAAGGGTGGGGGCGTGGCTACAGAAGGAAGGCTGTATTATCATTGGTTTTTGGCTATTGGTATAAAAGTCTTGGCAAGAAAATTGGGATTCAGTTTAAGGATTGACTGGCTTGCAGATAGCAATAAAGAGCATTGATTATAAAATTGATAGCATTGATAGCAATAAAGAGCATTGATATAATTAAAGCATTGATTATAAAGAGAAAGAGGACCAGAAATTTAGCTGTGGGGTCACTGTTATTTTTCATTAATTTAGTAGCTTCAATTAGATTGGGAAACATATTAAATAGTTGCTTGATTTCATTTATTGCCTCTAACATATCCTTTAGTTCGTTTACTTGCGGCAAATTATTTTGAACAATATCATTTAGACTATTGATTTTTACTACATACACAGCGCGAGTCTTCCAGCCTTTTATATCTCCCGGGAGGCGGGCGGAGCATCTCCTTGGCCAATCAGGACTCATCTCGATTTCTACTGGATAAATCAGGAAAATTCTTGGAAGTTTCCAGCATTATTTTCCACTTTTTATATTGTATTGTTCGCCATATAACTCGTCAAGGATGGCGATAGATTCGAAACGATAGATTCGAAAAAAGTGCTATATTTACGTCAAATTTTGATATTTCGTAACTGTTGAACGCATGAACTTTACTGCGATAACATTTTTATTAGAGTATATGAGAAAACTTTGAGGAATTCACTTTCCTTTGGTCTGTCAAATTTTAATTTCAGAATCCCAAATTGAAATCTGGTCATTCATTAAAAATTTCCTCAAAAAATCAATATTTATTTTGCAGTGATTTGAAAATAGCTTCAAGGCATCTTAAGATCGAGGGAAATTATTGAAATCAGCCAATTAGATCGTTTATTGACTTGTAATTCTTGAATAAACTTTTGGCTTGCAAATTTCCTATTAAATACAAGAAACTGGTAAAGAGAATTAGCAGTTAATTCTTGGCGTTCGGAAAAGTAATTCAATGAATAATTATTCATCTAATACAAAGACCTGTTTATCACTCCGAAGAATAAATATATATCGCTCGTCGGTCGGTTGCCTACGCTATGGTCCTGTTGAGGTGAAAAATTTAGCGACATTCGTAAATGCATCGTTTTTGACTTGGAGATATTTTTCAAAATGGTGCCAAAGGGGTACCGTATTCTAGGATTTAATCGCAAACAACTCATGCACGTTTGAAATGTGGAATTTAGACGAATACTATACTTTCTCTATCATACGCCAAAAAAGCGCCAATTAATTTTCATCCTCATTCTTCTCTTTCAAACCATTCCTGAGCTTTTTGATTCTCACGAAAATCTTATTTCGTGAGAATCAAAAAGCTCAGGAAATCAAAAAGCTCTTTGAATCAATTACGAAAAGAAAGGTATCTATAGAAAATAGGGTTTATTTGTTAGCTGTAAGTAACTTATAGCTTATTTATAATAAGCTATAGCTTATTTATAATAAGCACGTACAGGGTGTTCATTGATTATTGTCGGGATTTCCGTACCTCATAACTTTTGAATAAAAAATATTACGCAAAAACCGATTACGCATTCGTAAATTACAACTCAAAGAATTTTATTAATGATATCAAATTGTAAAGCTTGAACAATTTGCACTTTGTAGGCATTCAGATGAAGGCGGTTATGGAGAATGTTCCATATCGTCGTATGAGGCATATGTAACTGCACAGCTGATTGTACCGTTGATTTTTGTGGACTGCGAGTAAACGTTTCTTGCATTCGATCAATATTTTCCTGCGAAGTTCGTGGTATTCCCGCTTCCTTTCGGTGTAGAACGATTCCAGTTTCTTGAAATTGTGTTAACCAGCGTCTGATAGAATTATCCGGAGGATCTATCTTGTACGGGGTCCTGAAGTGACGTTGAGTAGTTTTGACTGATTTAGTTTCGGAAAACCACGATACACACATTGCTTTTTCTTGCACGGTCACCATTTTTATTTATGACGTCATGATTACCCAGACTGCAAATGAGCTAAGATTGCATTGTTGTCACGTCAAATTCTTTGAGTTGTAATTTACGAATACGCAATCGGTTTTTGCGTAATATTTTTTTAATTCGAAAGTTATGAAGTACGGAAACCCCCGTCAATAATTAATGAACACCCTGTAATTCCTGCTAACTGAAAAAAAAATATTTTGACTTTTGTAACAGAGAAAGGAAAACAAGATTTCTATTAACGAATCTACGCTTCTGAAAACATCTCTCTTCATTTCTCCTGAGCAAATATCTCCGCTATAAATATTAAGTCTTATTCCACCTCTCACTCTATAATGCAACAACGGATAACGGCCGTCCGCGTCGATGCTCCTTCATTTACTACCTTCTCGCATTTATGACGAAACCGGTGTTGAGTCCTCGTCGTGTTTACAACCTTTTCATGCCGAACTGCAGTATTTCTGGAACAGGGTGTCGTTTTTCACCTTTAATCGTTGCTCTTTTCCAAAGAAGTTCGGTCGTTACCCACCCTTTTGATCATTTCAATTTTCAGAATTTATGTACCTCTGCGAGTGCCGATCCATCCCCGTTTTTATGATCGCCTGTAGCATATTTCCTGTGCCAAATGGCATCACTAGTTGTGACGGGAAGTGCGATGGGGCAACTGCAAATTGAGGGAAAGGGCCTCTCTGGAGGAGGCCTGCTTCAGATGAGGCTTGTCGAAAATGCCTTTGAAACATATGCAGACACTTAATGAATTGGTAGGGGATGGATCGTATAGATTCTATGAGTCGTGAATTTGGGATAATCGCTTTGATAAGCACTTTAGTGTATGTGTATCCTAAACTACTAGAACGATTCCAAAAGTACTTTGGACTTATCCCTCTAAAGAAGAACAAATAATTCTTTAAAAAGAAACAATTTTCAAAAGCAATTCGTACTTAGGTTAACAAAGACAAATTTCATTTACTTTTTATTAAATAATTAGAATTAATATTAATATGTATAGAAATATGTCAGAATCACAATATTAAGCGGCAAAACAGGAAGTGAATTTTCTGACAATTTACCATTCTCTTATTCATATATGGTGTTCGAACTCGCTGATCAAAGGATACGAATCCAACCCCATACCAACCAGACTACCCCCAGGTTAATAATCGCATAAATAATTAATCAAAAATTTATGCTAGCATTGAATTTTCAACGCCAATTGAGGATTCAAAGCCAATTATGACAACGCAATACAGGTTAGAAATTTCTAATTTTCTTTATTTTGTAATATTTTAAATCGAAAGTACTTCAAAATGAACTGGAAAAAATATTCATTAACAATGTTTAGTTTTAAATGCATCAAACATTGTGAAAATAAACAGAATC
>JAOUZG010030082.1:6175536-6188416 GCA_026289955.1 Argiope argentata
CACACACACACACACACACACACACACACACACACACACACACACACGCGCGCGCGCGCGCACGCAGGGGAGCTGCTAAATGATTACATATCCTGAATGACGACATGATGCGTCATTGATCACATGATACTTTCTTGCCATAAGCGACAGGCGAAAGCTTGACAGTAAGACGGTAAGATGCACCGTTCACGTTTATGTATCTTCTAATGTGTTTTAATTTAATTTAGTAAAGTTTTAATCATAATAAATATACTTTACATAGTAATGCTATTTATTATCTCTCCTCCCCGTACATATATATAATGTAAAATTCATGTTGTGTAAACTATTACTATACCCACAATCTGTTTATTATGCCTCACCATTTAATTAATTATTCTTGGGTTTAAGTCTCCTATACTTCCGTGTGTTTGGTACTTCCAAACAAAGATTTAGCAAAATATTTTTTTAACAATTTTTCAGATTATAAGATATTTATTACTTTTTTAATGAATTTTTCATAAAAACAATTGGTAAAATGCTTTACTGCATAAATAATAATAGTATCTGTTCTTTAAATTTAAATGAATTTCAAATGCGCTAATGATGTGCATATTTATTTTAGACAAAAAATAAAAATCTCACAGAATTTCCAAAATTGCGCTTCATGAGACAATCAACTTTTTTTATAGATCGTAGTTTTAAGATTCGTTGTAAATATTTATCAGATATGGTTTTACAGCCAAGTTACGGCACTAATTTTTAGGTTTTAAATATGATAAATAAATTACCAATTCGGTAAGGGATAACTTGAAAAAGTTTGGAGATCTAGCACATTGCTAGTCTAACCTGAATGTCGTCAAAAATTATCATTATACTTTTCAATTAGGCAATATCCAATTAAAATTCCGGTACTTTTACGCTAACCGGGCGCAAACAAAAAATCGTCAAAATTATTTGGCGCAATTCTGCATTATTTGGTGATTTTTTGCTTTAAAACCATTGTAATTTGGTGGCGCTCTACATCATTTGGCGATTTTTGGCTTTCTCCCACTAACGTAAAATTGGAAAATCCCTAATAATTGTTTGAAATAAATCATTAAATCTGAGTAATAACTCTCGTCACCAAAGTTTTGCACTGGATATTGACTCTAAAGAATATGCGCCAATATTTATGCTTGGCGACAATTAAGGCCTTGTTAGCTAAAAAAAAAGTCCTTACGTATTAGACCATCGACGCCAACGATCGCCACGGTTTAGTAACTCATTGGCGACGGATTCAAATTTGGTGATAAACCGTCGACATCATCAAAACCAACAAAATGGCGCACGACAGTTTAGGTTTGAACAATTTTTTTAAATAATAGCGGTTTTTTGCCATTATTGATGTTTATAAACTCATTGTATATGCCTTCAAATTTGATGATAAATTCCGACGGTGTAATACGTAAGTACAAAAAAAAAATACAGCAAATAGTATTTTAAAATACTCACATAAAACACTCAGGAAGACGTTGGTTCTTATGGGTCTCGTTAGCGCCTTATGTTCTCCCACGCAACTGTAGATAGCACCGTTGTCGTCCAATTTTGGCGAGAGTGTTAAAGAGGTGGTTGTGGTTTTTAAATTGGAGCCAGCATCTTCTTCTCGTAAGGGAGTGGTGTCTGAAAATGGAATACAAAATTAAGTTTTTTAATTCAATTCTGCAATAAATTTATAAACTCATCACACCGACAAGTATTAATATATCAAGAAGTTTTAGTTCTTTTCCGTAGGCCGGGTTCAAGCGAAAAATCTCCAAAGAAATTTGGCGGGATTCTACATTATTTGGATATTTTTCGCTTGCTTTCCGGCCAAAGGAAAAATATTGAAGCTTTTACCTAAACTTATCAGATATCACAGGGTTATATTGTTGCAATCTCGTAATACATGAACTGTGCTATAACACGTAGCACACCAATGAAATATGGTACTAGTCGATACTTTTTCATATCGCCAACAGATGGCAGATCTTCATTGCCAAATGATGGATAGATAGTTGCTAAGGTATAGGATACATTAAATAGGTTCATTGGAGGTAATGCAGGCTCAAACATAAAAAAGAAAACTATAAATTTTCTGATATAAAAGTAAACGCATACACTTTAAACACCCAATCCTTTACTCTGACTTCATTATTGCACTTCTTACCATCTGGCTTTTTGATATATGGGGTTTGTCTCTGTTGGCGATTTAACGAGGTACCGGCTGTACGATTTCAAACAAAAGTAATCCAAAATCCATGTTACAACGCCAAAAAAGGAGTTATTTTATGTGAGGAAAAAGGTTAAGGTAAACGGTACCCCTTTGGCACCATTTTGAAAAATGTCGCCAGGCAGCGAATGTCCCCAAATTTGAACCAAACTGAAAAACTCAACAGAAACCATAGCTTAGGCAACCAACCAACGAGTGACCGTGACAGAAATGACGTCACGGCTTCTCGGTATAAAGACGCCAAATCAAGGGTACCGTATACTAGGATTATACCGAAGAAAAATGTTGAATGATAATAATTGTGAGCTCAAGCAGATGAGTGCGACACAAACAATTCACCTCTGTTTCAAAACTTTTAATACTGAGTTTACATTCGGGCAGTTAGTTATAAGACTGCCAGTAGGCAGCGCATGTATAGAAATTCTGAAAATACTTTTCATAGATGGCAAGTAAATAATGCCGCTGTACTGTATTTGTAGAATTTGGCGGTTTATTTTGGCGTAAAAAAATTAGCACTTAACATAGATTCATTCCGACATTTTTTTCATTCTTTGTTCTTTCTAACTTTTTCTTTTTCGAGGTTTTTTTCTATTAATTTTATTTATCATTTCTTTTCTATAATTTTCCAAATTTAGGTATGCTGACCTTTTTTTTTTATAATGTTTCTTTTGCTAAATATACACCATTTTAATATAATATTCAATGCATTATTGGTGCAAAAAATTGGTGTATTAAAATGGTGTAAGTGGTGTCCAGAAAATTTCAGAACCGACAAAGTGGTAATTTATAGCCAAGAATGGAATGCCTGAATCTATGTTATGAAATTGTGGCAAACATAAATCAGTTTATTTCTGCGCAGTCGCTGTCTACTGACGGTCTTTTAACTGGTCAGTTGTAAGCTCGGAATAACTTTAAATCGTTTGTTCTTGATAAAATTAAGTCAGCATATGAAATACTGGCAAATGCAGAATTTCAATTACAAAAAGTTTATTTTCCCTTTCGAAAGTTAAGTGTTGTATACGTCAGAAAATTAATCATCCTTCACATAACAAAGAGTAATTCTTGTTTTATATGAATAACATTCATAGAAGTTTCTTTTTTTAATTCTATATATTATAATTTGACAACCGCATATAACTTTGTTTATAAGCATAAATTTTCAGTACACTATATTCCAATTCGAGTCAGGAGAGATAGCGTGATATACAAAGTAATAAACAAAAACATTTCCGCAGCCTCAAGATTAATAGAATAACTGACAGACGAAACGAGATAACCAGAAAGTAATGTGAAATGTTATACCATCAAAATAAGCAAATCTATATCCAAAACACGTCTCCGTCGGCAAAAGCTATATTTTAAACATTTTGGCCTGATGACGCTCACAGTCAGAACCTGCGATCACGTCAAACGCAGACAGCAAAGATGTGGCCCCCCGAGTTAAGGAAAAGCCTTTAAGAAAAGATTTTTTTTATGTTGATATGCCTGATGAAAACCAAATTCGTTTTAAATTCATAGTTTTGAGTGGCCTGTCACAGACAGGTGTGCTGTTTGAAATATTGTATAGAAATTCCAGTAATTGTTTTGTTGGTATAACAATGAAGGATTTGGGGTCGACTTTCTTTGAGGGAATTGTAATCTTACGTTTTTGTCAGGAGTTTGTTTTTAAAAAAAACATTAAAAAAGATTCTAACGTCAGATCTGAAACAGTGTGGCGAATGTTAAACGTTTGAGGCTTTATTTGTCTTTTTTTAGACTATTTCTGAAAATTTATGGTTGTAACGGCGGTTATAAAAGCGACAAGAATTTTTTTTCCGCCAATTTGGCAATTTTAATCGTTAAACTATGTAACACATGATTATATAACCCTGGCATAGATGTAACGCGTTGTCTGCTTAATCTTGGCCTCCCAGGTTCGACATATGGTTTAGGCATTGTTGTTCTCCTTCTGTGCTCTATCTATGAGGGGAATATGCCCCTTGTAAAAATAGGTAGTGCATGCGAATGTGACACTTGAAATAACTGAGTCGTACTCTTGGCCCTTGTTGGCGCTATTGAAAAAAACAAGAGACGCTCTCTCGGCTTAAATAGTTACCAGATAACTTTTAGTGGGCTTGTTAAGTGCCAAAAAAATAATTTAGGGAAAATTTTTCTTAGCAGTCTTTGGTCACCATTAAAATTATATTGCACCAAATTTATTTCTAGTTATTGCAACGATAACTTGCATACAAAAGAGCATTTATATAACCACATCACGCTTGTGTATAAACACACTTAATAAAAGATTAAAATGAATTTTACTAAAATATATTTAAAAATTTATTTAAAAACCGTTAAAATAAATAAGAAACTGTAGAGAATTAAAATCAGCATCACTGGAAAATTATTGTTTTGAAATTTAAAGTTATAAAAATGAGCTATTTATTAATTAATGAGCGATTCAGTGGCGAAAATACGATTTCTTTCATGCATATTTTGTATAAACAATAAATGCCTGCTATCTTCTCATAAATTATAAGCGCACATTTTGGTGCTACATTTGGCGAGTTTTTTCTTGTTTCCTTAACTAATAAGTCCCCAAAATAACTTTTGGCCCTAGAAGCACTTAGTAAAATGTTTTTATATTAATGAAGTAATTGCAAAAGATTAAATTCATTTTCCAAGAAAATGATTTTGAGTTTAAAAGTGGTAAAATTGTGGTACTTATTGATCAGTGATGTTAAGGATTGACTATTCTTTGGCGGCAGTACGACTTTCGGTACTTACGTATTATACCGTACAACTTTACTGCCAAATTTGATTTCGTCGCCAATGAGTTGTTAAATCGCCAATTATGGCAATCCGGCAATGGTGTAGTCTGTTTATCTTTATCGCCAAATTTTAATCTGCCGCCAATGAGTTGGCGATCGTTGGCGAAGACGGTATGATACGTAAGTACCCAATTTTCTTCCTGCTAATTTTGTTTAAATAGCATACACAGATGTTTACTTTCTTCACATAAGTTAGAAGCGCTTGCAGGTTGGAAAGTTTGATGTTACATTTGGCGAGTTTTAGCTCTTTCACCGTTAATTCATAAGTACCTGTGACTTTTAACTAACCGGAAGCACTAATAGACTTTCCGTTTTTTGAAAGCTCAATCAAATAGGATGCATCAAAATAAAACCAAATGCATGGCATTTGCCAATTTCAATAATCCTTACTTTGAAATAGGAAAACGCAGTTTGGAATCATCAATAGTGGAAATAGGTAACCTCTGAGATTTCGACAACAGAGTCATATATACTATAATAGATGTGTCTGCAGAAATATTTAAATTCTTATTTCATTAGTAAAAAAACCAAATTATTCACAAAACTTTGACCAGCCCAGTTTTCACATATGTTTCTATACATGGGCAATGATTGGGTAAAATAAAGAAACTCTCGCTATATTTGAAAAAGGAATTTTAAGAAGAGTATTTGCTGAAACTAAATGTGATAATCATTGATAAGGTAGTTTAGTTTAGTTATATTAATGTCTCGATGTGAAGCAACACTAGGGCTATTTCGGGACAGACCTCGTAATAATGAACCACGGACAGATGATGAGGACGACACCTGAGATTGCACCTCCTCTCTACACCACACCACGACATCACTAAGGCATTTGGCCATGACAGATTGAACGTGCAACTGACCCCCTTAAACGACGGTTCTTCCGTGGAATCAGGTGTCGAATTTGAAACCCTACAGCTCTCAAGCCGAGACCTCACCACCAGGACATTGCGGCCCATCAGATAAAAAGAACCAATTCGAAAATTTTCAAATTATTTAAAGAGTTAGATGATATTAAACTAAGCAATATAGAAGATTACATAATTATGCCGGACAATTAATAAGATTGCATGACTATCGAACCACCAAAAAGATCATTTTGACAAAACAGCCTAAAGCTTGAGAAAGAGGTAGACTAAAATTTAAGTGCATCAACTACCTGTAAAAAGACTTGATAACTATTAAAGGGATAAATTGGACATCTAAACAGAGAACAGGATACCAGGGATTGGAATTTTGAGGAAGCTATCACGCCAGGAAAAAAGAAAAGAAAAAATGATTTTTGTGTCCAATGGAATGTCAGGCGATAAATTCTAAAATTATCTTGCATGCTCTATTTCCTTTCTTATATGACGAAGTCAAATATAAAACGCTCAAAATCATGAAAATATATAAAAAGCTTGAACAAAAATTCTGCTAAATTTTTTTTTCTCGTTCTGAATCTTGAAGAAAAGTAAAACATCATATTAGTATACGAGTTTCTGAAAAGCGATTACCTGTTTGACAAGGATTTAATAAATCATTTAATTGTTTTGTTGTTCCTATTTAATAATACTCTATCCTCTATTTTGGCACATTTTGCTCTTTTCATTAAAAAAGAACATAAAAAGGAAAATATTGCCTCAAAATTGAAGCCATAGAGATTTAATTCTTCATTTCCCTTTATATTACTGTACAAGTTCATGGATAAAATGAAAAATTTAATATTAGATATCCAACTTTGCTCAAATTAAATTTGCATTTGTGAAGCTATGCAAGGTTTATATTTTCATCAAAATAAAGAAACGAGTAGAATTTTTCAATTTTTGCTTTGATCTAAGGGATAAAACATAATCTGATTTTCTTTACAACCAAAATCGATAATCTTTGTGTTCTGATATATTTTAAATCCTTGTTTTCTATTTTAATATCGCGTTAGAGGAAGAAACAACAAAGAATTAGGGAGTTTTGAGCGTGGAAAGTTTTCTACGTACCTAGGGTGACTTTTTTGACGATTACATTGTATTTACTTATTACTCTTAGTACACGATAAAATAAAAAAACGCGACCTGTCATCAAGCAAGGCAAAATATATGGTTATGAGTATGTAATATTGTTTCCCTGCAAAGTTAGTTTCATGGTAAGGCAGATAGAATAAACAGATATTGAATTTGTACTGGATTAGTGAATTTCTGCCTTGATTCAGATTTGGAGACTTGGCGATAAAAATGAAAGAATATTCGAGTATCTTGGTGATAACTACATTTAGATAGTTGATCCAAAACTTTTGATTAGCCACAACACCTGGGAAAAGCGGATTAGGAAAGTGGAGATAGAACTCGTGGAAAATAAATATTTCAAAGATAGAATTCGTGGGAAATAAATATTCCAAAGAGAGAACTCGTGGAAAATAAATATTCCAAAGAGAGAACTCGTGGGAAATAAATATTCCAAAGAGAGAACTCGTGGAAAATAAATATTTCGGAGAGAGAGAACTCGTGGAAAATGAATATTCCAAAGATAGAACTCGTGGAAAATAAATATTCCAAAGAGATAACTCGTGGAAAATAAATATTCCAAAGAGATAACTCGTGGAAAATAAATATTCCAAAGAGAGAACTCGTGGAAAATAAATATTCCAATGACAGAACTCGTGGAATATAAATATTCCAAAGATAGATTTCGTTAATCTACTATCATATCGCAATTCATCTCTTAATTGAGCTCAACTCAACTCTTATCGTCTGCACTTTTCCACTTTTTATACATCTTATAACAGGATATCGAATGTTCTAGAACAAATGATGGAACTCGAGTCCTAATAGATCAGTCGCCAAAATTCTAGTGTATTCTTACGCCAAACGCCGCCAGTTAGAATCGTCGGAAAACAGAGGCGAGAGATAACTGCCTAGCATTCACTCAGAATTCGTTTGAATTATATCTAAAATTATTTCTCTTACCTTAAAGCGAATTACTTGGCGAAAAATTTAAAAAAATCTTTTTTTAGAGTTAGCTGCAGGTATTTTACAATTATGCTCAACGGATCTTGCGTGAAATCAAATTCGATCTGACCCATTTCAGAGTTGAAATTCTATAGATCAAATAGACCTCTACAATCAAGGGCAAACTAATAAACAGAAAAAGTGAGAAAAAACCAAAATTCAATTTTTAATTAAATAAATTTCTATTTAAAACTTTTAAAAAATGACCCCGAAGTTCATTTTTCTACTCTCCAAACGTGTCAAATTTTTAGCTGTATGTCATATCCAAAGTATCAGCTCTTGCAAAACGCCGGCGCACGCAGGCACCCTCCCCCCTACACACATACACAATTAACGGTGTTGTACTGTCGACATTTTGTAGGGAATACAGTTGTGATAAAAGAACCATAACTGAATTATTTAAACATAATTTTAACATGGACATAATTTAAAGTATTAAAAAAATCATAAATATAATTTTCAGGTATTGTTATCATGGAGTCCAATCAATGAGAGATCAATGGAGATGATAGGGCGAAGTTTGGCTTTTAAGATTTTGAGGTAAAATAGAGAGCAAAAGAAGAAAGGGTGGCCTTTTATCTGTTCAGAAAAAGTACTTCTTACGTTTCGAATGAACAACTGGGGTTAAAAGCCACTTGGAGAACAGTTTAAAATAATTATAATTAGGACTCTTAGAACTTGTTGTCGGAAAACAACATTTCAACAAAACAACATGAAAAATAGGTCCACAGCTCAAAAGTTAAATAGAAATCAGTTGGTCTTTAAGAATGCGGATGAATTGGCATTATATCTAAACTTTTAAGTGAAGAGTGGCTTTGAATTCTAGGGACTATGGTCGGAGAAAATATATACACACAGTTACAGGAATTCGTACTGTAAAGAAGTCGTCGCCTGGTTTCCCGTTAGACACATGTTCGAACAATGCTACTTCTAGCGAGCGATGAGACTATTCATCCTTTGTTGCGCATTGTGTTTCACCCTTTTAGTGTCGCCCTTCTGACTTGAATGGAGAAAAATAATGGAACACACATGCTTTCGGTCCATTAAAGCAGCAAACCATATCGAAATACCAGATGGGACTATTTCTTCTATGGACCACCCAAACTGGGATAAAGTTCCAATAATGAACAGCATATGCATTTTACGACCCATTGAAGAAAGAAGTGCTAAAACCTCCAGATGCGAATATTTGTGTATTGTGAAGCTTCTGTTAAGAGGTGGATGTTTCAAGAATCTTCCCACGACATGACGGTGCGCCATTGAGAGTATTTCTGAAGATTGATTGGACAATCGGCATTTCCAGCGCGCCAATGCGAACCTGAGAGGTGGAGCTTTACGACTGTTAAAATGGACGGTCGAGAAGCTGATGGGAGAGGAGACAAGCTGATCCGGTGGATGAGACAAGCCGATCCCGGGAGACGGGACCAGCTGATCTGGCTAGAGACTAGACGAGAGCGGATACGACAACGGGACGAGCTGTGAACGGAGCTGAAGAGCTGGAGTTGAAGAGATACCACGTGATCTCGAGTTTATTGAAAAGATCTACCGGAAGTAATCTGTAGATCTCTGGAGCTACACGCCGTAGCCGGATACTCAGCCAGCCTGTGAGTCGCGGTATTATATGTCGGACTGACAATCCAGTTGTAAATATTTCCTAGCATTTAACCTAGAGGACTTGTTGTTGAATTGTTATTGTATAAAGCTGTAAATAAAACCTTTGTGTTTAAAACGCTACCATTTTATTTGATCGGCAGTATTAAGTCATTACAGTCCCATGAGAAGTATTACAGATGAATGTACTTGAATTTTTGTACCTTGATGTAGGAAAAAGAATTCCGATGTGCAACTAACTCTATATTTTATGAGAATTTTTTTAAAAAAAGATATTTTCCACCCAATTTATCAATAAGAGAAAAAAACTTCCTTTTTTTCAGTTTTCAGAGACAATGGGTCCAAAAGGAATCAAAAGTTCCGATCAAGACTTGATTACCTCGTAATCTTAATACTTTGAAGACTAATTTAGAAGACCTATTAATTACTGAAGAAGGCAGGTAATTTGCCGGTAATTAATTACACACCTTCAGAGTGTAATTTTTCAGTTTTGAAAGAAATCGTTATCGATATATCGATTTTGTTTGCTGGCTCGCGCAGAAAGAATAACAGACCTAATGAGTTTTCCGTTTGCTATTGTTTCGTTGCGAAGATAATTGCCTCCATCCATTAGCGCGGGCCCCGGCCCTTAAAAAGTGCTCTGAGACGCGAGATTAAGCGTATGTAGTTTAATTAGTTAACACTGGTGGTACGCGCTGGAGATTACTATTCGCAATATTGCGTTGTCCTCCATCCCCATTAATCCTGGCTGAAGTTATCTCGCCGTTTTCTGCTTTAGTTGCGATAGCGATTGCCGGGGCCCATTTTGCTGATTTTCAGCTTTCTGGAAAGTTTATCGCGAAGATGGAGATAAAAAAAGAGCAGAGAAACTTTCTGCTGAATAGAGTGAGATTTCTGAAGTTATGAAAGGCATTTTGTTTCTTTTTTTCTTTTTGAAACAAAGTTGTTCCTAAGAACGAAATAATAATAACTTTTTTTGATGATTTATTTTGAACCAGTTATAAAAATTGTTAATAATAACATCCTAAGAAATTGTTTATATCTACGATAATATATTGCTGTTTTCTGAATTCGGGAATCAAATGATTTGCTAATAGTTGAGAGTTACGGGAGAAAAGTCTTCTAAATTTAGGTATCAGATTGGAATTATAAAAGGAGTCTCTGCTAAATAAGCGGGCATTCTTGCTTGAGTGAACGTAAGAATAGTTGAAACCCACGAACGTATTTATCCATAAAACAAGTTTAAATGAAAAACTCAACACGATTCACGCTAAAAAGAGAATTTTATCAAAAGAGCAGTATTAAGAATGTTCTTTTTTTATTATTTTCTAGAAGCATATCGGGCGATACCTCCTTTCCACCCTAGTAAGTTCTATATTTACAAAATATATACTTTCAAATTATTGCATGCAACAAAAATTCAACATCGCTATATTTCTTTGCTCTATTCTATATACTGCGATCTAAAACTACAAGATATAATTTTATGATACAATTTTATCAATAACATTTAAAAATTGTAAGCGATATTATATATATATATATATATATATATATATATATATATATATAAAACAACCGAACAAAGCCGATTTTGATAAGACCAGGAATTTTAAATTAAAGACTTTGAATATCAGAGTTTTTTTTCAATTTCCATTCCATGCCAAGAAAAGAACGTAATGCTTAATGGTCTTTGTGCATGGAATGTTTTTAGTTTTTAATTAAACTTTGGGATCAAAAATATTCAAAAAAAAAATTCATTCTCTAAAATGCGTAAAAATTGTGAAATCCAATTAAATATTTTTTTTGGGCATACTAACATAAAGTACCTAAAAACTGAATATAAACCTTTCTAATGGAATTGAGTCCAATGAGGCCACAGCGCCATTAAAAACTGTAGTTTGTTTATAGTTATGTTTCAAATTGCACATAGTCTGACACTTTAATGTAAATGCATTATCTGATTCCACATGCAACTTGTCTAATTAAAAAAATAGCAATATTTTTAAAACATTGAAAATAATATCAAAAGGGGAAAAATTGTGATGGAAAAATGAAATTTCTTAAAGTGTATTTGAATCAAGGCCTGGTATCATAACATGTTACACATATTATTTTATATTAAACAATATTATTCAATATTCAACAATATTATACAATATGTTCAGTAATATTGTACAATAATGTTCAATAATATTGTACAATATTATTCAATATTCAATAATATTACACATTATTCAATATTCAACAATATTTCACAATATTTTTCAATACAACAATATTATAAAACATTATCATTGTTCAATATTATAGATTATTCAATATTCAACAATAAACAATATTATTCAATATTCAACGATATTATAAAATATTTTTCTCCAATATAATACATTATTCAATATTTAACAATATTATGCATTTTAAAGTATTCATCAGCATTATATAATATTCCAAATATCATTTAATATTATGAGATATATATAAGCTATTGAGGCGAAAAACTTATTAGTCTGTTATTAAAATGGCCGAAAAAACTCGCTAAAACTAATAGAAGAGAGCAATATTTTTAAATTTATGAATTAAATAACTTAAGTAAAAACTAAAACTGAAGTACTTACAAGGAATGATAATGAAAAAGATTAAAATCGCACATTTTTTTAACTAAAAAGATTAAAAAAAAAAAGAAGAAAATATTAAAAAAAAATTAAAAAAAGAAGAAAAAATTAAAAAAGAAAAGAAAAAATTAAAAAAAAAAACCATCTGAATTTCAAATGAAATATCTGAAATATTAATCTTGGTAAATCGAAAATCACTTTTTCTTCTTTCTGTGATTACATTGGAGATAAAAATTCATTAATTCCTCGGCTATTAATTTACCGAGATAAATGTCTCTAAAATTGAAATTGAAACAAAAGTAACGAAATCCGATAGACATTTAACCACTTACTGAATAATTTCACCAATACCACTTTTTAAATAGTGGCTGCAATTTTTTGATAATTTAATTCTGTTTTTACAAAAAAAAATTAATATATTACTCAAAAAATTGTGAATTCAGTGAGTGTTAATTTAAAAGTTCATTATTAATTTGGGTTTTATTCGAAATTTAGTAAGAGTAATTTTTTTCTAGTAGTTTTTTAAAAAGTGAAGTGATCTTATATAAATGTTGATCGAAATCGTTTGGGTCGCTTCCCTAAGCACACACACACACACACACACACACACACACACACACACACACACAC
>JAOUZG010030082.1:6188426-6202504 GCA_026289955.1 Argiope argentata
CACACACACACACACACACACACAAGAATTGCTTGTTTATATGTATATAAGACTTGTCTATATTGAAAATAATGTGCATATTGAACACGTCAGATTTCAATAACGATTATGTGACATAATTATTTTTATATCTTTGATGCCGGCTTTCTGGCATAGAGGTAGCGCGTCTTCTTCATGTCCTGGCGCGGGTTCGAGTCCCGGCTTGGACATGGTTGTTCTTCTGTGTGCTATCTGTGAGGTATGTGACTGTGCTCCCCTGTAAAAAGGGGCTGTGCAAGCAAATATGGTGAGTGTGTAGCTAAAGTCGTGCTCTTGGCCCTAGTTGGCGCTTCTTCAAGAAACACTTCTTTCGGCTTAAATCTGTTGGTGTATCAGCGGGGGGGGGGGGGCGTGTCCGCATGACAAGTGGCATAAGTAACAACAACATATCCTTGATTGTAAATTTAAAGGAATTATTTAAGGAATATAAATGTTTATCCTCTCCCTTAATAACTTTATTGATGTCATAAGAAATATGAGAAGTCTTCTGAAAAATATTTCTGGCGAATAATATTTGTCCGAAAACCATCGTAAACACACGATACTGATTCTCTAAGTTGACATTATCATATTCATATTGATGCCATTCAAAATATATATTCCTTTTCATGCAGGACATGAAATTTTATTTTGAAGCTCATTACTGTTTTTTACCGTTACGAAAAAAGTCTTTAGTCCGAAGAAGGAATAAATCTAGAAATATCCACATTACTGTTCTCGATCCTGAATCCGTAGAATCCTCCCATGGCCAATGAAAGACACCAAATTCAAGATAAAATTTTCGTTTCTCTAAGAGCCACGGCAGACTTAAAGCAATTCAAGTTCTTCCCTTCAGTTCAAATAGTAGTTTAGTGAAAAAGAAAGGAAATAAGAAAAGAGAGACTCGTGTCAATATAAAAAGGAACTTTCCAAACGGTTTTTTGTATTTTTAAGAGCAATTCTAGCGAAGATTTTCAATTCATATTCAGTTAAAATTTAAAATACCGTGTTGTACTTACTTTTCTTATTTTCTCATGGGACAAGAGAATGTTGGCATGAAAAACATTGTTTGGTAAAATCTGGAAAGAATATATGGATATAAGAAATAATATCCCTATCACTTGAAGTCTAGTTTCACTGTAATTTTAACTTCTGATTTGCGAGACTTCTGAGATCGAAATGGTTTTGTCTACAGATTCTTTTTGGAAGTTATTTGATTTTAGAATACGTTTCTCACAGACACCCTCATTACTCCTTTTTGCCTTCTTCTTCGGTGCATTGTGTAGCCCTTGTCATGACTTAGACAAAAATTCTTGATAATAAATAAAAAGTTGATTATTTCTTCAAAATCATGATGATTAAATACCATTAAAAATCCACGACTATTCTTCTAAAAAATGTATGTACTAAAGCCTTCCACAATAAATCCTCTATGAAATGGTACAAATATCTCCAAAATCCGTCAACTATTTCTCGAGTTTTTGTAGTTCCAACATACAGACGCTTTCAGGAGACTTCATTTAATTCTAGGTATAGATGTTAGCAAAAATAGTATAAAAGCTGCTAGTGAAAATTAATTCTCGATTACTGTAGCAACGATATCAACATTTAAAAAAAATGCCTTACACATCTTTATACGCATTATGTGTTAACGCAGTAATTAAAACAACTGGCATCGCTTTCATACAACAATCACAGTTTTAGACTATATTTAAAATTTTTACAAAAAATATTGAAATTACAGAAATTATTTTGAGAAAATAGATTTTATATTCCTAAAGATCATATAAAATATTTTAAAGTGAGGAAATTTTTTTATGGCTAATTATATTTGAAGTCATTGAGGGAAAATACATTAAAATTTCAATTTTAGTTTGAAATTAAAATTATAAAAACTCATTTTTTAATCATATGCTAATCATAAAAGAATTGAAATTTGGTTAATTCTTATTCTCAATATTTCCTGAGGTTTTGAATCATTTTTGAATAACACAATTTAATAGATTTTATTTGACTCATAATTGAGAAAAATAATTCTGAATATAGATAAAATTTCAAACGTGACAAATATGCATTACTGATGAAACTAGAATTCAAAGAAAGAAGAAAAATATCCAAGCTATATTTCTGTAAAAAATATAAAAAATACACTATGTCATGAAAAATTGAAAAAGCCAGATTTGTGATAAATAGCTTTTTAAATAACTTGGCATAAAGTTTCCAGTACGTAGATATGAATTTTTGAGCAGTTGCCCAAAAAAAGATATGCTTAAGATATTAGAAATGTAAACACAGTTTTACAAACATATAAACAAACAAATAAAAAATGTTTAAATAAGACGCGAAAAATGCCAACAAAAAAGTATATTATAAAATGACATAAAAATGCCACAATGACGAATATTGGCAGACATTTAAAATGCATTCTAGAATATTCTTTTCGCATAAAAATAAGATTTCAAATATGATAAAACAATTTCCTTTAAAAATTTTGCCAACTTATGGAGAAAGAAATCTGTTTTCAGGAATCAATCCAGAATAAACCCAAGAAAAATTATTACCGAATATATATTCTGAGAGAACTGGTTACATATTTCCCCATCTTTGGAACTCTGCCCAACTTTTTTAAAATGCCATATTATTCCGATAAATATTCTTTCCAATCTTTGCGAAATGCTCCATTTCATCCCAAAAGTCTCTTGTCCAATGAGAAAACAAGAAAAAACGAACACGGTATTCAAAATTTAGAACGATTATGAACAGAAGGTCTTCGCTCGAATTGTTCTTGAAGAGAACGAAGAACTGTATGGAAGGTTCTTTTTATAACGGCACGAGTCTCTCTCTTTCTGTTTACTTTTTCTTTTACCAAACGATTCTTTGAACTACCGGGAAGTTGAATTGTTTTAAGCCTGCCGTAGCTCGAGGAGGAACGAAATTTATTTTGAGTTTCATCCCAAAACGTTCTTCATCGGTCATTCAGTGCAGGATTCTATGGATGCAGAATCGAATGCACTTATGTCCATATTTCTGAGTTTATTTACCCTTTAGATATGAGTCTTTTTTTTACAACCCGAATGGAATAGTAATACGACGGTGAATAAAAATTCACGCTCTAGAAAAAATTTCGTATGGATATTTTGAATGACAGGAATATAAATGTGATAGAATCAAAAAACAAAACAAAGATCGCGTGTTTGCGATAGTTTTCGGAGAAATATTAAATATAAGAAACAGCTTTCGGGAAGCGCAGTCGAAAGGAATATTCGTCATAATTTTTTTTTATTTCCAAGTCTTGTATACGTCACTTCAACAATAATCCACAGAAAAGACAAAAGGGATTTTTCTTGATCCAAATCTTTTTAAATTTACTGTTACGGTTTTTAGAGTAGTAATTTCAGTTGACAGTTGTTTTGAAACGAAATTCTTTTGCGATATTCAGTATTTTTGCAATAATCCTGCCCTCTCTTTTTCATTGAAAGAAAAATTCAAATAATCAGTCGTCAATACATTGTTTATAAATATATATATTTCAAATATTTAAAGAATCATATATCATTATGAATAGGCATAGAACTTGTAAAAAATCTGTATATGAATTCAACTGACAAATTTTGCAGTTATAAAGATATTAAATATTCTTACGTTTACAAATTAGAACTGCTTTGTTTATTCTAAATTATGCAGTGATGCTATATACAAAAGGTATGCAATGCATATAGTAATTCGGTAGTTATTGATTCAAACTGATTAGAGGTATGTATATATTTCCAATTAGAAAAAAATGTTTAAAAATTGTAAAATCTATAATTTATATCATTTGTTAACAGATGGGATGCAGAAAAAAATATATAATCTAAATTTTATATAGTAATCCTGTCTTATGAGCTGATTTAGTAAAGCATGATTGATGCTGTAATGTTTTAATACTAAAGCATTAATCACATTTTTTTCATAACCGCATAAGCTGGCTTTCTGGCACACAGTTAGCTTGTCTTCCTCATGTTCTGGGAGTCCCGGGTTCGAGTCCCGGTTCGGGCATGGTTATTCTTCTGTGTTCTATCTGTGAGATGCGTGACTGTGCCCCCCTGTGAAAAGGGGCTGTGCAAGCAACTGTGGTGAGTGTGTAGCGTGTCTCGGTCGTGCTCTTGGGCTCTTGGCGCTACTTCACAAACGTGCTCTTGGCCCTAGTTGGCGCTACTTCACAAACAAGAGTCGCTCCTTTCGGCTTAAATCTGCTGCTGTATCAGCGGGGGGCTGGTACAATATGGCAAGTGCCATAAGTAACAACAACATAACCGCATAACTTTGTTAGATTTAGGTGAAGAAATTTTTTAAACCTTCAAAGCGACTGTTTTATAAATAATTTACTATTTATGAGTAATATACTTGCAGAGTGTATTAAAACTTAAATGAAACTTCTTTTAGCTATTCATTTATTGACTTAAACAAAAAGAAATATTATTTTTGGATCCTTCAAAGCTTTTTAAATATTTGAAAATAGTTACAATTTAGAAACTTTTCCGGAATGAGAAGTTGAAAAATGTGCAAGATTCGAATAAAAAAGTTACAATGATCAGAATTATTTTCATTTTGAATTAATTTCAGAAATAATTGACTCCTCCACCTCCATGATTTTCAATTTAAATATTTTCGACAACTTCTATATACTCAATTTTGTTCATTTACTCTTCTACTGACAAACAGCATAAACTCCGTATCAGAAGAGTATTATACTTATTGTTTGAGCAGTTACAAATGTTATAATAGCAAAAAAGAATTGGATTTTATTATATTTAAAGAACTAATCAGTTTATTACCAAATCACACAGGATAAAGTAGTTATCCCTTGCTCTTACGTATCACTTCATAAATGAATGACGGCAATGGGCATTGGAAATTAGGAAATACTAGCACATACAACCTTATTGGATATCGAAAGGAACTGCAAATCTCACTTTTTAAAGCATCAAAATGGCGTATCAAATTCTGAAAAATGATTTTTTACAGTTCTAAATAAAGATAAATAGAAAATTTAAGGGAGGTTGCAAGCAAAAGTGATGTGTTTGTAGATGAGTCATATTCTTGGTCCAAGTTGACACTACTTCGAAAACAAGAGACGCTCATTCGGCTTAAAATCATTGACGCGATTGTCCATGGCAAGTGCCATTAGTAACAACACCAATAAATTTATCTGTGTCAGTGTTTTTTCTAAAAAATGCGATTATACATAGATTTTTTTAGTAACTAACTAGTAAAATACACATATTCAACTACCACTACGAAGTGTAAGCAGTACAATATAGCAATCAGAGCAAATCAATGGCTAACGTTCTAAGAGTCATCTGTTCGAATCAAGTTTTTATTTTATTTTTCTATTTATGTTTTTAACTGTGCAGGTATCTTTCGTGAAAAACGTGACACACACACAGCCACATAACGTTTTTATATTAGAATTATTTGAGTCTATATCTATTTCCTCTCATGTTAACAATGTCATATAGTGCCTTCTTGAATCCTATTTCACCATCGTAATACTGAGATCAAGACCAAAAAGATAAGTAATAATAAATATACTGTAAAAATAAATTATGTATTTTACTGTGTTGCTTCGAATAACTAACATGTTAAAATTCATTCCTGATTTTTTTTACTAAACTAACCAGCTTATATGTATAAAAGATTGAAGAATATTCATTTGTAATAGATTATGCGACTCAAGTCTACTTATAATACTTTCACCAAAAAAGCATAATTTTATAAAAAAAGAAATATGTCATTTGAAACTTGGTTTTTCTGATTTTTCAGATTATTTTAGGCAATTTTTGCAATCAGCACTAGATGGTTACTTTCTTATAAAAATTTATGATGTAATTATAATTTTGGTGAGGATTCGATTTGCATTTCGAAAAATTAGGAAAACATTTTAATATTTAGAACGAACTTTCATTACCTAAAATCAAAATTTATCATTTCATTTCTTACATAAATATTTAAAGGATATTTCATTTTGCATAGCTTTAAATAAAACCCAAATTAATGAATCACTTTTAAAGTAACGTTCACAGGCTCAAAGCTTTTAGAGAAATTGATAACGGAAAGAGAAAAATGAAATATATGATGTGAAAAAATAATGGCTCTAATTAAAAAAGAGCAATAATGGAAATATTCATAAAGTGGCCGAATTGCCCAGCAGATTTCATTAATTTTGTTTCGGCCTTTCTGAAGAGATTAATTTCAGTAAATTATTAACCGATGAATTAATGGATTTTATCTCCAGTGTGATCTCCGATAAGAGAAAAGTAATCTTCGTTTTCCGAGATTAATATTTCAGTCAACTGATTTGAAAATTTGATTATTTTCGTTTTCCATTATGCTTGATTCTTTTAAATGCTTCTTTTTGCAATTGAAAAGAAAGCTATTTTCACATTTTCTTTCTTTTTTTTTTAACTTTTAAAGATTTGAATCTTAGTTAACTTTTTTTTCAGATTTCTGCAGGGTTAAAGAAATATTGCTTTTTTTTCAAATTAGAATTGTGTTTTTAAGAACCGATCTGCTGTTAAGTTAATTGTTGAGGTTTTTCAGTATGAAAGATACTGGATTTAGGAAAAATTAATTGGTTGTATTGTAAGAATTTTAACATGACAAACGTAATTTTTTAACAAATAATTAACTGTTATTCTATTTTTAAGTCTGCATTTATTATAATTTCTCTTTTCTAAATTGTTATAATGAGAAAAAAAGTTAAGAATATGAAAAATAGAAAGTGTACACGAAAATATAATAAAAGTCTTTTTATGAAATATAACAATTTTCTTACTTTCAGAAAATAATTAAATTTGTTTAGAATTGCAAAAATCTTGCTTTTCTGTAAAATAATCATATTACAATTTGTACACTTAAAAAATGTGATAACAACTTACATTAAATCTCGTGTGTTGTATGTTATATATTAGGATATTATCTTAGAAAATTTAGATTTATGCTTAATTTTATTTAATTTTTAAAAACATTCAAGAAATGGATATACTTAGAAACTTTATCCTTTTATTCTGTTTATCAAATTTTAATAAAATATTATTTAAAATAATATTCATAAAAAATCCTTTAAAATTAAATATAATAATAATTAAATAACACATCAAATTGCATAAAAATATGATTCTGTTATTAATTAAGAATAAATTAACTTCGTTACTTTAAATTCTATACAGTTTAATCAAAATAGAAAAGAATGAAATATGTAAGCAGTCAAAAGGTTTAATCAATTTATTTCCGAAATGAGGTAATTCAATTTGAATAAATTATTTTGTCTCCTGCTTTTTTTGTCCTTATGGATCTAACAATGAAAATTCTAATGAAAAGGCTCAGATTCAGTGTACGCTCGCCATCAAATTGGCAATAAATTTGGCAATTAATAGTAATTTTTGGCTGTTGTAATTGGCAACCGTCCTCTACTTTACAGTAACCTAAAAACTTACGTCTTAAATTTTGACCTTAATCTCTAAATTTAAGTTCACTAATTTCATACTGTTTTTACCATCCATCTGCACTAGACAAAGTATTAGCTTCCACCATTTTCCACGTGATCATGTATTTTTCTATTTTATTCGTTTTTTGATGTTTATTTTTCTATTTTATTTGATATTATGTAGCAATTAAGGATTTTGTTGAAAATTTTGAAAATGTGATTCAGAAAATTAAAGGCATTTAAGGTTTCAAAGATGGTAGATAATAAACCGAGGATTAAGCCAAATATGATCTTAAACGTTCCGTTAGGAATCACAGCAAACATTATTGGCGACCTCTTGGCGAAACAAAAATGGCGCCAATAGGCCGCATCCAGAGCTTGCATTGATGGAAAATTTGCTTATGGAAATGTTTAGTGACGGGAAGACGAATGCGATAGAATAAGCAAAAGAATAAATATCGTTTGCTTGTGACAGTTTTCGAATAAATATTATGCATAAGAAATGCATTTAAAGACACGAAACCAAAACAAATTTTCGCCTTGTTTCTTGTTATGGGGCTTTCTGATATATATCATTTATAAAAATATATACATCAAAAAGCACAAACCATATGTTCATTCTACGAGTTTTAGATAAATAGAAAGTTTTTCATGGATCTTTTAACATAAAATTATTCTTTATTATTATATTTTCAATATATAGATGTCTTGTTCTCTAATTGAATGGTTTAATAAATTCATTTTCTAAGGAAAAAAAGCATGTTAAGAATCTGGACTACTTTTGCGAGTTTTGGTATTGATGCTAATCGTTATTATTGTATCTTATCATATATTCATAAAAATATACCCTTCTGAGGGAAAAATGTAGATTCAACGTACTTTAAAATAAAATATTTTCCACCTTTATTGGAAACAAACAAACTCTTGTCAAATTTACAAAATGACTTAACTCTTATTCTTGCTTCAAATTCACTTATTATCGCTGTTTTTAATTTAAACACAGTTAATTCTTTTGCAGTTTCTAATGATTTGTCCATTTTGTTTTTATATTTTCTACTGCTACATAATTCTAGTCAGTATATTTGCAATTTCATTACGTATTTTCCTGTTTTTTAATCCTTTTTTGAATAATTCGATATTATTTTATACACATTAGAATGATTCGTGCTTATCAGCATTATTGAAGTATGTATTGTTTAAATTGCATTGAACTTTTTTTGTCATAAATGTAGGATATCCCACGGAGCTATTTTATTTAACCTTCATCTGCCTACATTTGTGTTTTATCAACAACCGAGGGCAGACATAACTCAAAGCGAGAATTGTAAAAGGTTAGATCGTTTCCCAGAGGACGATACTTTTAACTAGTACAACATTCGAGAACAACGCCATCTATCGAGCTTTTGAAGAACCGTCTCAATTAATACTGAGGCAGAACACACATTTTCGTCCACGTTGTGACTTAGCAGAGGATGTTTTTCCGCTGTTTCTGTATGCAGTATAAATCCTCGATACCGTGCTTTTTGAGACATCAAACATTTCGGCTACCTTGGTTACGGAAGCACCTACCATTCGAGCTCCAACAATTTGTCCACGTTCGAATTCACTTAGCTCAGACATAATGCACTAGCAACTATACAGAACACTAGTCTGACAACAACTGACATTTACAACGTATTAAGGACATTGTACAGGTGGCGTTAATGAGGAAATACAGCAGCACAACCTACAGACTCATCTAGAATCAACTATTACTTTTAAGCAAGCATTTCACAAGGTGTTCTCATATTTTTGTCGAACCCCTGTATGTTTTCAGTCATAATGTCTACTAAATCATAATGTCTTCAGTCATAATGTCTTATTTCAGTCATAATGTCTCCCAACATCCTCCTAGAGGAAATAAGCTAACTTTCTGTTTATTTAATATCTCCATGCTTTGATTCTCTTTAATATTTCCCTGTAAATACTCCCCCTTGTAAATATTCCCCTTTAACTCTAAATAAATTCTTTTATTTTTTTTAAAGAAGCCTCTTCATCCTTCGTTTGCATTATTTTAATCTTGGTTTAGAAACTAACCCGTAAATATAAAAAAAACCCTAGACATCACGCCACTAAAACCCCACTATCCGAAGAGTCTAACATTTTTAGAAAATTTGGTTAGACTCCCACATGAATATTTATTAAGAACAGAAAAACTTTTACTTATAATAAATATGAATATGTGCATGTTGTTTCTGTGTGCTGTTGTTCTTCATGCTAGACCGTTTTGTCTAGAATTATCAAACATCGCACAACTATATTTTAGAAGGTGAAAATATGTACTTGGCAGAAGTTGTATATACATTTTTAAAAAAATCTAAGCGAAATTACCAAAGCATTTACAATACAAAAAAATTTACAACATCTTAAATTTTAAAAAAAGTCATTTTATACATTTCAGTACCAGAATACTAAGACACATAAGAATTACATATGACTATAAAACTTATCGCAAACGATAATATAAAAACATAAGAATTCAGGAAGAATATCTATGTTATTGATAAAAGTTGTTTATACTTTTCTATCTTTTTACATTCCAGATTATTATTGTTTTATAATATGAAAAAGCAGAATTTACAAAACAGTGAAGTTAAATTTCTTTCCCAAACACAAATTACTTTTGAAAAAGAAGATTTCCAAAGAAAGATGTATTTATAAAAATTATAAATTCATATTTAAAATACTATTAATAAGAACCTCCTTCCCCAAACTTTTATGTGTTTTTTTCTGGTTAGAAATAAAATTGCATTGATAAAAGGGTAAAAACCTGTACACTTTTATCTGTTTTTTATGAATTTATGAAAGTTGATAGAATAGCTTAATGAAACTAAAAGTAATTGAGGCGAAATTTAAACTAATTTTAGAATAGGGATAATAAAGCTTAAAAATATGTTGTTGAAGAATCTAACGTGACAAAGTTACAGAAAATATTTAATCAAAAATTTAAGCGAACATTAATTCCGGTTAACGTACAGGTCACCAAAGGGATTCAGTTTAAAACAAAGAGAAGTATCATTTAGAACATGGCAAGTTAATGTTTATCCTTACTAACCAAAGTAAAATAACAATTCATTACTTAATTTTACAATCTAAATAACAGAAAACAGGAGTAAACTATAGCAGATCATACCTTGGGGAAATGCATGCTTATAAAATATTACATTCAGACGATATTGCGAATTTTAATGGGAAATTTTATGGCGATACCTTAATACTCTAAAGCTTTACAAATACATGAAATGCATAGAAATATAAAAAGATACTTAAGATAACATAAATTAAATTATTATTAAGTATTTTAGAAAATTATTCTAAAAATTTAAGCGATTCAAAGTCATTAATAATTTATTCGATAAAATATTATTACATACTCTGTTAAAAATAATTTTTTGTATTATCCTAACAGAGTGTGTGGTCTGTTGTGTATCATGGTTTGAAGATATTAGATTCCATTTAAAACATGTATTAAACGTTTTAAAATGCTAGGTGGGATTTTTACCATACCTCTTAGTCAAAAATTTTAAAATTTGAATTGTTTTTTAGAAAAAACATTGCAAGCAATGCATATATTATGAAAAAGAAACAAAATAAAATAACCGAATATAACAAGGGTCGAGATAGTCTGTTTGGTAGGGCGTTGGCATCGCATCCCTTGAGCTGCGAGTTCGCGACAGCCAAAGACTCTCCGTGTGTGGTTGGCGGCGCTCGTTAAATCTGTCGCGGTCGCAAAGTCCTCCATTTCAAGAGAAATACCACTGTGGGTACTGGGACTGAGTCGATCTCTCTCTGGATCTAAATTACTATCTATGGATGAATTGATGAAATGCATGAATGAAGTCCAGTCCGTAAAAAGGGTTTCTGACGTGTGTAAGCTAGAAGTCAAATTTCTCCTCTCGGATGCTGAGGGGTCCATACCCTCAGTAGCTACCTCCGGGGTACCTCGTAATTGGAGATGAGATGCTTCTGGTATGGTGGTTGGATCTCTCCAACACAATGGGTACACTGATAAGTGGGGGCTAGACTCCTCCCGTCTATGATAGGACGTACTTCCTTTGGGGAGGGTTGTACCGTGGCCGGTGAAGGCCATTAGTACTCAAACACAGATCAATCTAATTGCTGTTGCGGCGGTCCGGTCATTCAGTGCTTATGGTTAATCCGTGTGCCTTCGTGATTGGTCGGAGAGTCTGTTCTATGACTTACCCTCAGAAACCACTGCATTCCTCCTTCCGTTGTAAAACGGAAAACCAGAACAACAGCAAAGAATAAAGATATGTAGATATTTTTATTACGTTTCATATCCTTAAGAGGGCATTATAAGTTAGGACAAATTATATCCCATTTAAAAGATTTTATAGAAACTTATTAAGGGTCTTGTCATATTTAAATAAATAACTAAGCGGCAGAGCAAAGAAAATTTCAAAACAGAAAAACACATGGAAGATTTCAGATGTGAATACTGTATATACTTACCATATAGTATACCTTCCGTCTGTGGAATATTTGACAATTGAGCAATTTAAGAAGAAAGAAAATAAATAAATTGGTATTCTTGACTTTTTGCCTTCATACTAATTTTAGCCAAAAGGATAAGTTTCGTTAAGCTTAGTTAATTGTAGTTTGAAAAACATTGTTAACTATAGTATTCAAAATTATGTTAGAAGCTCGAAGAAAGTCCATACATCTAATACGTAACTTAGCAAAATACCAACATTTGGTTGACCAAACTTAATTTTATATATTGAAAATGGAGTTTCTATTTCAAAGCTTAATGTTTTATAAAATAAATACAAAATTAAATATAATTGTTTCTGGAAATCCTGTGTTTTGTACTTAATATGCTTATTCGTATGTAATTAGCCTTCTCTTTGTATTGGCTAGTTATTTGGAAATATTAATCACTGTATTATTTTTGTACATTGAAATTTCTGTATTGTAACTGGAAATTCTATCCATCCGATAGGCAAGCGGGAAAAAGGTCCTACAGACAGTGAAAGATAGATACGCTTTGTTCTCCTCAAATACACGGATATGTAATAGTAAAACAGTCTCTTTAAATAATTACAACATCCTGTAAGACGAAGAAAAAGCATTTGCTGGGGAGCGGCCTTCCCCAAATAAACTTCCTTCAATTGGGCTCGAAGTCATTTTTGATAGCTTCTATGACAAAGAAGTGAAAATTTGAAAAATAAAAGCGTCAGAACTCGCGTTCTCAAGAAGCTATCACTAAGATTCCAGAAAGTTCTAGGTTCTTCATGTTTTTATGATATTCATCACCAAGTCTCCAAATAAAGGGTAAGTCTGTTGCCAGTGACTGAAGTCAACCATTAGAACTATCTGTAAGGCTACCTTTCTTACTAAAATAATTAACTGCGTAAAAGGTAATATTTCAAATTTGTAACAATATATACAATTTTTTTATAGGTATCTTAGATTGTTCACTAAATTTAAATGTTCACTAAATTTATTTATCCCTATTTTTGTAATTGCAAATAAAAGATAAATACAAATTCGAATATATAAAAGGAATAATTGTCAGCTGAATTTGTATGCTGAATTTAAGCCTAATTTTCAAAATAATTTTTATTACGTCAAGAGTTTTTATAATTAATAACTCTCTTTCAAAATCCTTTTTCTAATTCTGACTTCCGTCTGTTTCTATATCTGTAAACATTAACAATCAGTTTTAACTATTTCTTCTATAGCTATTTAGTGTATGACATTTTATAGAGTTTTTACTTAATTAAAAGTAAATGCTCGTGAATTTCACAAAAGGAGTAATGATACTTCTTTATCTAACTTAAGACCTTCGCATGCAATAACGTGTCTGACACGCACATCGAATTGCTGAGTTTTTAGTTTCAAGTCTTCAACTAAGCCACAATATTTAAATACGCAAAAATCAATTCGAAGCACTTTACATCCCAGATGCTTCATATATTATTGAAAAAAATTAAATTAACAATAAATGAACAAAATAGAATGCGTCATCTAATTAGATTATTAAATAAATTCGTATGGCAAGCAGTTAAAGCCCAATAAATCTCCTAATTTTAATTTTAATCTTAATTTAATTTATATTAATTTCATTCTAAACTGTTCCCTTGTTTCTTGATTCATTTTTTTATTCACTTAATTCTACGAATGCTTTAGAAAAATGATGACTTTAGTATTTTCATACGCTGCTAGGGAAGGGATAAAAATCTCCAAAGTTTACAACATTCTTTTAAAGATAAACTAATTTCTATTGCCTAAGCCGACATCTGTCATAGAAATCACTATAAAAATTTCCTAGTAAAATCACTGAAGGAAAAAATTCTTGTCTTTTGCTCTTGTGTTGTGATATAGATTGATGTTTCTTTTATGATTGTTTGTATCTTATATAAATAACTTCCAGGGATGAGATAAATCGAAATTAAAATTTCAAAAGTATCTTCTTCCCGGCCAAGCATCTGCTAAGACGTGCGAGCGCGCACACACACACACACACACACACACACACACACACACACACACACACACACACACACACACACACACACACACTTGTAAA
>JAOUZG010030082.1:6202997-6214232 GCA_026289955.1 Argiope argentata
CACACACACACACACACACACACACACACACACACACACACACACACTCAATTATTATTATTATTATTAACGAATTTTAAACTTAATATCACATTCATCTAAGTCCTAATTAGAAATTTCGTTATAAAGTTTTACGGTAAGAGTAGTTTTTTAATAATAATAATAATAATAAACCTTGCTGCCCTTACTCTCTCAACACCACCCACTTTTTTCGTGAGTCTTAAAAATAAAGACACAATTTATTTCAATACATCATTTTTTTTTCGTTTTCAAATCGAAACATGCATCATAACATAATGAAAACTACCTTTTCAAACATGCATGTCAGTAAATATTAATACACGTGCATTTTTCACTACTTTATCAATAAAATAAATTTGAACATAAATAAAAGATACGAAAATAACAGGTTAAGGCGAAACTGAATCACGATCATAAACTCTGACTTATTCATCCTAAATAACCACGAGAAGCAATCTCAGAAGATAGCAATACCACCAGGAACTAGCATACGGGCAACTTGGTATAAATTATGCACGAGTAATTGAATTCGATGCACTATTTTAAAAGTAAACCAGACAGATTTTTTACCTTTGGTGACTTCTATTCCGTTCCTCAGCCATTTCAGCTGCGTAGCTGGCTTGCTATTTTTCGCCAGACATTGAATGGATAATTTCTGGCCCTCTCTCATTTCAACTGTACTGCCGTTCTTGTAACCCCGGATTTCCAGCGCTTTTGGTGGAACTGTAAAAAAAGAGAGAAAGAAAAAGAACATGAAATCACTAGAAGGATAAAGAAAATGGCAGTAACAGCAAGTTGAAATGGTTCTAAGCAGGTAGTAAAGAAAATAAACTATTCATAGGTAGTTTAAAAATAGTTGGTGCCATCGTTTTGAGGAGAATTTTTTGAGAAGAAATAGGTAAATGTTTAGAAGGAGGGTGTGTGTGTGGGGGGGTTGTGATGAAAGAAGGTTGGTAAATTTGTTTTTAGTCATTTTCAGAACGGATTTGTACATTTGCCGATTTTAAGAGCTAAGTTTAGTTAGATTAATGTCCCATTTCGCAACTAAAAGAGTGTTTGATAACGGAATAAGACTTTGACCAGCGGTCAGATAAAGACGTCTTTTCAAGTAACACTTCATTTTCCATATTTCCAAGCTATAACAGCTTTGGTAGAACCTTAGCTTCGGAATTCCATTATTGCGTGTTCGAGACTAGAATATCACGAATGATATTTAAATTCTTTCAATCTATTCTATATCAACGTGGTTGTAGTTTTGGATTTTTATTTAATCACAAGAGCCATTTCTGATCATGATGCTCCAAACATATGGTCTAAAAACTATTGGATGCTAAAGTCACCAAGGATTAAATGTTTTTCCGCTAGTATTTCTTAAAGGTTCGAATAGGTTTAAGGTTCGAACGTTTGTTTGTTGACCTATGCCGGAATTGACATTAACTTTTTGTGAAAAATATTACTTGTTTTTTTATAACGTTAAAAGAATTTGATCTAGAATTTTTTCGAGATATCGAAGCTGTAATGGAGCCCGTCTCCTTAATAGATAGACTTCTGAAGTATCAGGAGGTGACTTTTTACAATTCAAAGAGAAAACTAGCGAGAGTGTTCGATTCTATTTTTTTCTAGTGCAGTCTCTAATAAATAGACTTGTGTGTTATTAAATGCATGCCACTGCTGAGCAATAATTATAAAAAAAGCTTTTAACCTACGATCTTCAGCGATAGTTTGGACTTTTAACCGATTCTGTAAATATAAAAGCCCCAAAGAATAGAATATACATTCGCTAATTTTGAAAAAACTGCACATGATAAGAAACTGCTCATGATAAGGAACTGCACATGTAAGGAACTGCACATTTGATAAGGAACTGCACATGTAATTGTTGTTGTAATTATTATTGAAGTAAATACATATGTGCATATTATTGTAAGAACATATTCTTGTTGTAAACGATCAGAAGTTCTATAAATGTGGGATACTGAAATCTACCCTGTGGGAGTGGTCTTCCCTAAACTTTCTCGCATACTTTCTAATAAAAGTGTTATCCCAGAGAACCGCTTGTATAGCATTGGCATACAATACATACAAAATATTAAGGCCAGCTTGCTGGCACAGAGGTAGCGCGTCTTCCTCGTGTTCTGAAGGTCCCGGGTTAGAGTCCCGGTTCGGGCATGGTTGTTCTTCTGTGTTCTATCTGTGAGATGTGTGACTGTACCCCCCTGTAAAAGGGGGTTGTGCAAGAGAATGTGGTGAGTGGGTAGCAAAGTCGTACTCTTGGCCCTAGTTGGCGCTACTCAAATACAAGAGACGCTTCATTCGGCTTAATCTGCTGCTGGGTTCAGCGGCGGGCTTGTCCATGACAAGTGCCATTTGACACAACAACAACACAAAATATTAATATTTGGCGTGAATTTAGCAATTTTAATTAATGTTTTCTGTCACACTTGGCGATTTATTTGGCGATTAATCCCTGGCATACGGTTAATAATATCCGAAAATCGAAAATAGGTTTTAAACGCATTCTCTCCAACCGATTGAAATAAAAATTTTGACACAAAACAACAGCTTAATCGGAAGGTCACATGCCAAGTTTAATATGTTTAGGTCATTTAGCCTTCAAATTTATAAATTGGGAAAGTACAGCCATGATCGTTCAACAAGTTCATGGTTTTAATAATATGTCTACATTTTAGGTGCTAAATCTCTTCGCCAAATTCCATCCATCTAACTCTCTTTGTTTTATACCTAAGGCTGATGTGGATAACACTAGGATCGAACTTATAACGTTCTGGTTTGTATTACAGTAACATAACCATTAGACAAAAATGCCCTGTTATGCATGTTAACTGGCTTATGAATGTAAGGTAACAGTGCTCCCCCAGCAGTGAGTCGACGGTAAAATGAATGATTTTGAAGCTCCAAGCGTTGTGGCGAACGTGTGAGAGTTAGAGAACGAGTGTTTGAGTGATGCGTCAAGTGAATCTGACGACTTTGTTTGGTTGCTGCGCCAAGTGTGTCTGACGATTCTTGCTGTGGGTAGATGACGCTACGATAGCTGTGCGAAAGGTTGCTTATTCAAGTCGTGGATCACTAATTGCGCCTATACGAATTGCCCTAGAACAGAACTTACAAAACTCTCGTTTGTCGTCGAGTAACACAACCATTAGGCAAGGGTGCACTTCAGTCCAAGGTATGTTATCTGGCTTATGAAGTGAACGCCACATAGATGGAGTTTAATTTCGATACGGAGAGACATACTTTATATTAATTGGTTTTACTCAAAATTTGGTAGAAATATACAAATTCGAAGCACAGACCCTGTACGAAATTTCATGCCTCCATTTGAAAGTTTTGCTGAAAACTAATGAGACATAGTTACAATAATGAAATTTAGGAACTCCAGTAGAATTCGTCAAAATTTAGAGTTCGATTCTTTTTTCACAATTACAATATTTTCTCTTTGTGTACTTCATATACGGAAAATAAAAATTTAAAAGAATGTCCTATTTTTAAACGGCTGAATAACAAATTCGTGAAAGAAATTTTCGTGAAAAAAATAAAGATATAATAAATAGGTCTTAAATTTTTTGGAAGGATGGTAACTTTTGGATAACCTGTTATATTTGTGAATCCTCCCATAAGTTGGAAAATTATTAAAACTCCTGTTGATGTTTCATGTAGCACTTGCCATGGACAAGCTCGCTGAGGTATCCTAATCGGCGTCTCTTGTTTTGTGATTGCGCCAATTAGGGCCAAGAGTGAGACTTTTGAAACACTCTCACCACATTCGCTTGCACAGCCCCTTTTTACAGGGGGCACACTAACTCACCTTACAGATATAGCACAGAAGAGCAACTATGATTGAACCGGGACCCGAACAAGAGATGCCCAGATCACGGGGGGAGGACGCTCTACCTCTATACCAGGACACTGGTATTAAGACTCCTTCATAGTCTCAATGTGTGGAGATTAATACCTGGTGACTTATTTTTATAATTACAAATATACAATTTTGTAAATCCATGTACAATTAAACTTTTGATCGTTTCCAAATATATTTTTATGTTTTTTTTTGATGTTGTGTATTATGTCCATGTCATATCGGATGGAGGCTTGACTTAAGTTTAAAGCTAATTTTTTGTCTTGAATGCTATGCCATGAGCAACGCCTTGAAGGAACTGCTAGTAACCCACAAAAAGAAATTCAGTGGTGTTAAATTACCCGATCTATAGAGACAAATCTCAAATGTTCGAATTGTGGTTGCCAAACTTTCATTGTTTTTAGAATGCTATTCAACAATGAAAACATATTGTTCTATCGTGTAACATTTCCTTTTATTATCAGCTGTCAAACAAACTTTTTAATAGGGTTGCTAGCACTTTATCTGATGAATGATGGCAAGATCAAATCTGGCGTTATTTTGCTGACATCCTTTACTATAATAACAAAAATTTAAATATGATCTAAAGTGAATGCTTCAGAATAAATTAAAACTCATTCGACAAAAATTTATTCCAAGTTGCAAGAAAAATTAATTACGTCCATTAATTTATTATTATCTAAAATGGACGTTTTGAAAGTTAAAAATATATAAATCCTTCATAATTTAAGTAAATACAATTTATGAAGATTAGGATTTCTTTTTTTTTTACAGATGAAATCAATTTATTTAAGTGCTTCTTAAATTGACTAAAAGGTTCCTTTAGTTGCTGGGCTCTCTCACAATAAATTAAAATCCAAAAAAAAGAATCATTTTGCTTTATAATCTTTAGCAATCATCTTAAATATCTCAATAATAATTTTTTTCTACCATTAGAAAAAAGATATTAATTGATTTAGAATTAAAGAAACTATGATGTTAAATCTTTCTAAATTGAAATAGAAAAAAGATTCATTTCCTTTTAAAAGTCAGGAAGATCTTTTGACATGTCAACTGTTATCCCAATTTTAAATTTTTTTTTTCAGTTAATTAAATAAGTGGTATAAAAATGATTGAAAATGCATATTTTAATAAAAAGAAATCCTGTAACAGAATTAATCTCTGCTCTTGGCGGAATATATTTTAATAATTTGCAATCAAATTTCTTAATCAAATAAATGATATAAATCTATACACTATAAAATTTCATGTGTTATTGCAAAATAAAAATAATAATTGTCTCTTTGACGAGAGAAATGCCTCCAAAGAAAAAAATGGAATTATCACAAAAAAAAAAATCCTCTCTACAACCTGGAAGGTAAAGGTCCTTTACATCTGAGTTCTTATGATGGTAAATGTATATTTTGATGGGAAGAAATATTGTAAGAGAATTAATCTTTGTTCCTAGCGTAATATGTTTTAATAATTTGCAATCAAATTTTTTAATCAATCAAATGATATAAATTGATACATTATAAAATTTCATGAGTAATTGCAAAATAAAAAAAAATTAATAGTCTCTTTTACAAGATAAATGAATCCAATGGAAAAAGTAAAATTATCAAACTTAAAAAAATTCCTCAAGGCAAAGATCTTTTACATCTCAGTTATTATCTGCCAACATAAAGTGTTGATGTTAGAAACGGTCAAAATTAGGGCTCGAATACAACTTTTTACGTATTACTTCCAAATAGGGCGTTAATATAACTGAACTACGCCGAACTAAATCCCTAAAACTAGAATAAATGACAATTAGCAATTTCTTTAAATAAAAATGTATGTTTGTTTTGAACAGTTGCATATAAAAATATTAAATATATTTTAAAATCATCTTTTCCTTGAAATTTAACCAAAAATTAAAATGTACCAAAAGACTACATTACGAATTAAATAATATCCCAGTGAAACAAGCTATATTTTATGAATTCTGTAATAAAAATAACGGTCCATTTTTACCAATATATTTTTTACAATGAAAGAAAAATATATTTCGATAGTATTTTTAATGGGAGTATTAGTTATGTGTTGTAACTAATGGCACTTGCCGTGGACAAACTTCCGCTGATACAATCAGCAGATTTTAAGCCTAAGAAATGCATCTCTTTGTTTTACAAGTAGCGCCATCTAGGGCCATGATAACAACTTAGCTACTCACGGGCCACAACCCCTTTTAGGGGGCGGACTACATTCATGCAAATTCACTCATACATCTCAGATCGTGATTTAGACCTGGAACAGAGAAAGATCACCTCTGACCCAGTACGCCCAGTGATACTACTCTCGACATGGAGGACTTTGCGACCACGGACAGATTTAACGAGCGCAAATCGCCATATTCTCGGGGAATCGTTTGGCCGGTGAGCTTCGAACCCGTAAGCTAAGGAATACGAGTCCAACGCTCTACCAACCAGGCCATCCCGGCTCATTAGTTATACAATAGCCTCCTTGGTATTGTTCCAAGTTTCCACTTTAAATATAATTTTAGTATGAGTATTATCGTATATAGGTACTTTCTACAAATATGTATCAAAAGTATTTAAAAAAAGGATTTCCAAAAACCTTGTGGAATAGTTAGGTTAATTTTATAAAAGGAAGTTTAGCTCAGTTTTATTAGCTTCCCGTTTTAAAGAAACATTATGATTATTTTGGGACGAACTTCATGATTTTGAGCAGCAGTCATAAGACGAGGATGTCATTTGAACTAGCGCCCCCTGTCTAAACTTCCACACCACTTCAGTGAAAGGTTCAGCCATTATAGATTAAGAGTGACCGCTTACACGACGGTTCTTCGATGAAATTGGTTCTCGAACCTACAACGTTTCCATAGTCGAGACCGTGACCTTCAGAAATGATGGAAACACCCCAGGTGGGATGAAAGAAAAATCTCTTAGGGTTTTCCATATTAGATGAAAAAAATTTAATTATTAAAAAATTAAATTAAAACTCTACTGCTTCTTAAAAGTTTCATTAGTTTCACTACTGTTCTATTTAGAATACGAATTCTGGTAAGATAATCTTATTGATAAAGTAAAATTTTTACCAGTTTCATTATTTATTTAATTCTCAATTAATTTAAAGAAAATCGGCCAAATATTTTATTTCACTAAAATATTATTTGATACAAAAAGAGGAATAAGACGCTGCCTCATTGCTGATATTTATCTTAAAATATTCTGATAAAGAAACAGTGCGTGGAATTCCATATCTTAGTTATGGCATCTCAAAGAAGTCAGTCTTTTATTCCCCCATTGATTCATAACGCAGTGCAAAATATCGCCTTTCGATTTACCAAAGTATGGCAGCACCCCCACCATCTGGCACCAATGTCATTTAGGGGATCTTGAATAATGATGGGAAAGGGGTGGCGCTACCCAATTCCGCAAATTGGAGGAAGGATGCTGCCCCCATCATTCCTGGGAGCTCACCCATCTGCAATTTTCTGGTTAGCACATCTGGCGGGTGAAAATAGGTCAACATTTCTTACCGCCAATGACGGGCGTTCTAATTCGATGGATTAGGAAAGTTTATTTAAGGCGAAGCGCGGAAAATTCGATCTGGGAGAAGTATTTGGAAAGGGATTTTCGGTTCAAAACTGGATTAAGTCTCAAAGGGGGAGAGGAAGGATTAGTTCAATTTTCTTTCATTCTTAATTTCTAATGCAAAGAAAAATGTCATCAAGATTTTAACGAATAGTCATGTTTTTACATTTCTAGACGAAGAATATCAGGTGCGATTGTAGTTTAACTCCATGCTTGGCGAACTTTTCAAAAATCGCCAACTCGCCAACATTGAAAATACACCATGTTTTTTGGAAGATCTCTTCTAATCTAGGAGAAAGGTAACTTACGGTTGCCATATTAAAAAAATAGGTTGCTTAGGGTTGCCAGCCTTAGCATATCATCGCCAACTTGGCAAAGAAGGTGGTTAAATTACACATCAACCTTATATACTTATAGAAATAATTCCTATTGGTTTTTAGAATATGATAAGGCAAAATTATAATAAACTTGGTCAAACTTGGTAATTTATGCACTTATAATATTGAGATTAGTTAAACATAAAAAAGCAATATGCTATATGCATACATTTCATATTCTGATTTTTATACCAAAACCCATGCCAAATACAACATGCTAAATGCATGGATATTAGTGTATGGTTTTTGTACCAAAACCCATGCAAACTGCAACTTTTTAAAGGCATAAACTTTAGTGCATGATTTCTGTACCAAAATCCATGCAAAATGCATAAATTTTAGAGTGTGAGATTTGTACCTAAAACCACGTCAAATACATGTTAAATGCATAAATTTTAGTGTGTGATTTTTGTACCTAAATGCATAAATGTGAAACAATGATTAACGATTAATTAAATTTAAGTATATGATTTTTGCAAAATGCATAAACTTTAGAGTGTGATTTTTGTACCAAGACCCATGCTAATGCATAAATTTAAGTATATAATTTTTTGTACCAAAACCCATGCCAAATGTAACATGCTAATTGCATAAATTTTAGGGTGTGATTTTTGTACTAAAGCTGAATTTTGAATCCAATCGCTAAAGCCGTGAGGACAGTTTAAAGAAATATTTTGAATCCAATATATTTTTTGAATCCAATATATTTTGAATCCAATATATTTTTTGAATTCAATATATTTTTTGAATCCAATATATTTTGAATCCAATATATTTTTTGAATCCAATATATTTTGAATCCAATATATTTTGAATCCAATATTTTTTTAATCCAATATATTTTGAATCCAATATTTTTTGAATCCAATATATTTTGAATCCAATATATTTTTTGAATCCAATATATTTTTTGAATCCAATATATTTTGAATCCAATATATTTTTTGAATCCAATCGCTAAAGCCGTGAGGACAGTTTAAAGAAATATATTTCAGGTGTTTTTAGTAAATTATGAAGTTAAATAAAGAAAAGGCGCTCTTTATTGAATATAAAGAATTTGAGAGGAAAACATTTTTCTGGTTTATTTTTCAAGTCTTATAACTCATACAACTTCAGAAATTGACTTAAAAGGCAAAAAATCGTGACAAAAATTTAATTGTTGAATATCAGCTAGAAAATCTTCGCAATCTTTATAACTGAATGATTAATCGCATTTAAGCACGATAAGTCAAAGATTTAAATGAATGAAAATTATCATGCAATTTTTATCATGCCCTAAAAGTAGTATGTAGTATAAAGAAAGTATCGTAAACGTAAAAAATTTCGAACTCGAAATTTTTTGGTGAATCTCCACATTTTTGACTTTCCTGAATTCAAAAAAGACATTTTTGAAAAATATTACCTGTTTAACTGTCCGTCTGTGACAAAACACCACCAAAAACAACTCAAAAACGCTTTCCGTTAGAAAGGTTAAAATTTGATACATAGTCTTAACACCAAGTATGAAATTACCTGCTAAATTTTCAATAAAATCTGTTCAGAGAAAGTTCGTCTGTTTGATGATTCAAACATAAATTAACAATATAATTACGAAACATAGAAAGTTAGGCAGATGAAACTCTTACATCTACAGTGCAGACATCCATCAAATTGGGATCTCAATCTAATTATAGGCTGATTGTCTTCTTGTATTTCAGAAATATTCTGCATTTGAATGTTTCAAAAATGTCACGATTTAAATATACCGAATTTGATGTGGAATTTTGTGATTCCAAGTGCAGTTTTGTGTCTCCAAGTGATGAAATAGCTCATAAAATTTTATTTGTTTAGTTTTTTATATATTTTCTCCAATTTATAGCTTTTGTTTGCAATTAGAGAGATAGGCAGACCTCTAGAAAATAAATTTCTTACAAAATAAGAAGCCTTAAAATTGAATGGAAATATTATTCCTGTAATTCCATACAGGTTAGCTAAAATCTGTTTTGTGTTTTTGTGTTTGCAGACCGACAGACATAATTTCAAAAATATGGATTTTGGACTCAAAAATCTGAAAAATGAGGTACCAAAACTTCGAATTTGATATTTTTTTACACTTCATACTTTCTCTTTGATTGTATCAGAAAACGTTAAAAAAATGCAGAAGAATAAGTCCTACCAGACTCTCCGAACCACCCGAAGGACCAACAGATTTAAACCACGAGGGATGAATGACCGAACCGCCTCAGCAGCAATACTGGCAGGAACTATGTTTGGGTCCTAATGGCTATCACCTGCCAGGGTACAACCCTTCCCTTAGGAAGTATGCCCCATTATCTATGGGAGGAGCGTATCCCCCTCCCTAATAATGTATCTACCAGGGTGGTGAGATCCAACCACCACGCCGGAAGCATATAAATGATCATTTCTATGTGCCCCTCGGGGAGTTTTAGCAGGAGAATAAATTTTGTCTCCTGATCTATGCTGTTAACAAATACAAATGGTTATGAATTTAGATAGAAAGTGTTGTCAATTTAATAATTTTAATTGCAGTGTAAATTCTCTTCATTTTCTAAGCATTTCTAATTTATGTTCTTAAATAAGATATTACTACTATTCGCAACATTGTGATTTTAGTCAATATGTCGCATTTCCTAACCCCTTAACGATCGGATAATTTTCAAGAAAACGGTCATAAAAATGTCTAGTTTTTATTTAAGAAAACTAGATAAAAATAAGTGTACGAACAACAATACAATGAAAAAAATTTAAATGTTTGAAAAGTCAACATTTAGGCTTATTTTGACTGAATGTTGGTTTTCGAGCAAGCAGCGAAAATTTAAGGAATACATCTTTTAAATATTAAAAGAGAATTTTATTAATCTTACGTCTAATATAAATAAAGATTAGTTAAATTTCCTTGTGTGATACATTTCAAAGCGTGAGATACAGAGGCCAACGTCTCAATCTGGGGCAGTAGTACCGAGTTTCCATCCTGCATCACTTATGGTGTTCGTCTCTTCTGGAATAGCTAACTCTGCACTCCATAATGAACACAATATTAAAAAAAATATTTTAAAATAGAACACAAACCACGCGTATTCAACTGGGCCACGTGTAACGAAGTAACTGAGCGCGCTCTGGACTAAGATTGCAAACTACACATCACAAGTACACATATTCATTTAGTGCTACCACGCGGTTGAAAATTATCTATCTGCAATTATACTTAAAATAGACTATTACTGCCATCTGGTGTATTAAATCACAAATAAAATGTCTTCCGGATAAAAGAAATGAATCTGTTTTAATCGTTTTGTAGAGGTACTAACACCCCAGGTCGGAAATATCACGTGTGTGAGACATGGAGGTCGAAACCTCAATTGGGCATTTTCACGGGAGCGAG
>JAOUZG010030082.1:6225386-6251073 GCA_026289955.1 Argiope argentata
TATATATATACACTACGCATTAGTTTGAAAGTTACTTTCCTCTTTTTAAACAGAACCACCTGCAACTGTTTAAAACGCTGTTTTTGAAATTTAATCATATTCATTCTAATTGAAGGATTCAATGGTAGTGCCCTCCTTCCAGTACGTTTTGTGTTTTCCTTATATATAACATTGAGAACGAAAAGGTATTATCGATATTTTCCAATTATTATCCTGAAATCTTATTCCAATTTAATATTTTTATGTAGAAACATCTCTCTTAAATTCATGGATCTAGTTTGTTGTGTTTTAGAGTTATTATCTCCACATATATATTCAGGAATTAGCCGGCATCCTTGCATAGAGGTATCATATCTTCCCCGGGATCTGGGCTACCCCTGTTCAAATCCGGTTCTGACAGGGTAGTTCTGTGTCCTATCTCTAAGGTGTGTGAATGTGCCCTCCCCCTATAAAAAGGGGCTGTTCAAGAGAATGCGACAGAGTGAGTTGCAAAAGTCGTACACTTGGCCCTAGTTGGCGCTGCTACAAACAAGAAACGCTGATTAGGCTTAAATCGCTGACAACTTCAGTGAGCCTGTCCATGGCAAGTACCATAAGACGCAACAATACATACATATGGATAGATGTACCAACAGACGCGATAATGGATTTGGTTCTAAATATGGAACACAGCAATATAACACACGCATTTTTGATGAGAAAAGGATTAACCAAATTTCTATCTATTTATCTCGTTAAGCTTTTTATATAGATCAAGAGGGATCTTGTAAAGTTGTTTAGAGTCTCATTTTTAGAATGATTGAATTAAGATATTCTAGGAAAGAAACACAGAAGGTATTTTGTTCAAATTTGACACAGAGTTTAAAGTTTGGTTCAAATACCAGTAGGTACGAGTTTTAGCGTAGCGGGTTCAAATTGTATGGACTTTAATTGAGGACAGCACAAACAAATTTATTTACAGTTATTTACAGGATGACTCGATAAAGTAAAACTTTCAGATAAACACAATCCGGCAGTCAACAGTCACTTACAACGTAAATGAAAGTCTTACGCACAATAAACACAGTCTGCAAAACAGCTATCGTATAGCACAGCAAACAGTAAGTTACAGCGAGCTCAATAATACTACGCTAACAGCAAACGTAAACACAGCTCACCAATTACAAGCGAGAAGAGTAATCCGCTAGTCCAGCGAGACGCTTCTCTTCCGAGATGAACTCTCAACTAATTAACTCACTGACTGACTGCCAAGTTACGACAACACTTCCCTTATATAGCCGAGCGAGGCTTCGCGAAAGGTCCTGCGGCTACCAGACTATTTCTTTCGCCAAACCAACCCAGCTGGCGCGAAGCTAATCGCCAAACGCCGCCAACACAATATTTAATTGAATACCCGCTCGTAACACAATATTTAATTGAATCAATTTATATAATTTTTGAGATTTTACATTTAAGAGCAGACAGTTTCTTTTTGGGCTGAAATAGATTTAAAACCTAGAAATTCATCACATTTTCAAAGATTTTTAAAATTTTTGTTTTCGTTATATATGAGAAAGTAAAATATAAAGGCTTAAACGCGCATGCCTTTTCTCTCTTTCTTTTTTTAATTATTAAAATCAATGATAGCTCAATTTTATTTTATGAACTAAACTATAACTTGACTTACGACAGTTTTTATGAACAATGCTGAAAAACTTTTAAGGGTGTAAAAACATGTATTGCAAGAAAATGACAGGCAATCAATCATTAAGCATTAATATTACCGCAACCACGGTCGAGATTTTTATTCCAATTTTTCCCTTCCTTTCAAAGTGGATGGGAAATTTAATTATAAATTTAGAAAATTTCTTGCTTTTGACATCGTTCTAATTTAGTTTGCAGCACATTTTGATATTAAGTTCGTGCCGTGGATTATGTTTGAGTCTGGCACAGCATAAAAGAAAAATTCGCATTAAAATGATAATGGAATGCGTACATTATTGATATCGAAATATTAGAACTCCAGTGTGTGCATCAAAAATGTTTTATAATAAATTCTAGACATATCAAACCGCAAAGATTAAACTATTATTTAGAAAATAATTGGTGAAAACTATACTAGCATGTGTTAATTAAAGTTTTAAGATGATATTCACTGAAATATTCTTTATTCAAAATATAAATGAATAAATATAAGGGAAAGGATTTAATTTGCATTAATTTCTATGTAAATATCCGAGTTTCTGATTAATTAATTCTGTATTAAAATAGAATTATTCATTTTGAATAAAAATAGTGTCACTGGAAACGGAAAGTAAATTAATGGTTTCAAAGTTTACAATTTTCATTAATGTAGGGAGGGGGAATATTTTAATAATCGCAAACAAATCTTATTAATTTAAAAATAAGCCTTTGTTTTGATATAACATTTGCATCTGAATAGAAAAATGTTGAGTATATTTTTGAAACACATGTGTTAATCCTTTATAAGCAATAATTCCATAGTTTTTGCTTCAGTTTTTTTTTAAACTTATGCATTCGTATTTATAATCTTTGCTTCTTAAGTTTATCTATATAAGTATCTTTCCATGAAAAAACCCTTTTTTAATTAAACACAAATTCTTTTTTATAACTAACTATTAGAGCCTTCTATTTGCTCTAGTGCCGTCAACGTGATACACCCCTATCTTGGACCCGATTTCACCACGATAAAACTGAGTGTTAGGTTCAAAAAATAAAATAATGAAACTTAAATTGTAACATGAATGTTGTAATATAACAGAATTTTTAGAATAACATGTTAAACTAGGGGCTTTCGTGGATTTTTAAATTTAGGTAAGAAAAAAATATTTATATGTATTCAATATATTATTCGTATCAAAATATTTTCAAATATTTTCTCCAAAAAAAAAACACTCCCTTGATTTAAAAAGAAACAACAGTCGCAGGTTTTCATTAGAAAGAAATTGGAAATTCCAAGAATTATACTTTTAAATGTGATTAAATAGAAAAAGCAAGGGAATTAATAAATGGTGAATAGATATAAAAAGCGGAATTCTTACCAATGACGCTGACTTTGGCATGAGCTCGAATAGGCTGGTTGTTGGGAGCTGGACCCACCTGAAAAAGAGAAGGATAGGTTGCCAAACAGTTTCGTTTAAATATATTAATAAATAAAGGTTCATATTCTCTATATTGAACATCAGTGCAACAAAGTAACTGAATCAAACACATATTTTTTTGTTAATTTTTTTTCATTTGTTCATTGTTGTTCATTCGTTTGTCTTTAAAGTTATCACCACTCATTGCATGTAAATATCATTTTGATGCGTTATATTTATTTTATCTAAAGATGTAGTCGTCCTTATTGTTTGTTGTTGTCATTTGTAATGGTATTTGTCATAGATAAGTACGCTGACAAAGTCAGCGATTTTAAGCAGAGAGAGAGAGAGAATCTCTCATTTTTCAATAGCGGCGGCTAAGGCTAAGTGTACGTACTAGCTACTGAAGTGTCAAAACTCTTTATATTGGGCGGACTTCATTCATGCATTTCATTCTTTTTCATCCACAGATCGTAATTTAGACTTGAATCATAGTATTATTGGGATTGTGTGTTGATTGCGGTAGGCTCGAACTCCCGATCTTCTGGTTAGTAGCGGGGTGTCATACCGATCGAGCAAAAGGGGCCCTTCAGCTCGAAGGATATTATCTGGCTTATATAGAAATCACCACTTACTCTCTCACCAGTTAGTCGGTGGATCAGACGAGCGATACTTATGTGAAGTGTCGGTGGTGATGTGAACAACTGTCGTATTTAACGCACGTCTAGGTCTCTGAGTCGCCGATAGAGGGCACCACGAAAGTTGAACGAAGCTATGTGCGAAGGTTGCATTTTTCAAGGTCGGTCGCCGGGTTACCATGTTGGGCGTGAGTTGATTGCGGTAGCCCCGAGCTCCCAATCTTCTGGTTAGTAGCAGAGTGTCATACCGATCGAGCAAAAGGGACCCTTCAGATCTATTAGATATTATCGCAAGATACTATCTGGTTTATATAGCAATCACCACAGTATGATTACCTCTGTACCAGTACCTCCAGTGGTATTACTCTAGTCATAGAGGACTTAGTGAGCAAGATGGATTTCTACGTACGTCAGCAAACAAATACGGAGAGTCTTCGGCCAGCTAGGTTCAAGCTTACAATCCGATGAATGCGAATCCAATGCTCTTGATCTTGGCTATTTCGTTCTTATAATAAATACTAATTATAACTGACCGATGACATTAGAGTCAGTGAATGTGCTGCTTGATTTGGTCCATGATCTTATATATCTATGTTAACACTGTACTAAAATTGTGAATGTAAACTGCCTGTGTATAACGCAACCTGGAAAGAAATAACTCGTACACTTATTCGAACTTTTTACTGAACCCTTTAAAGAACTCACAAAGATTAATCCTTCTACCGTTCCTTTATTAATTTTTAAGTGCAAAATCAAGACTAGAATCTGTATCCATTTCTTCGTGCATAGAATACGAAAATCATATGCAAAAACGAGAAGAAATCTGAATTTGGTTTTGACAACTAACTGTAATAGATTGATCCGTAGAGAACATCACCTTGGCGCACTTTTCAAAATCGCCAACTCCCCCACTCTCTTGCTTCTTATTACCCGCAGGAAGATATCCTCCAACGACAACATCGGGTTGCCATATTTGGCGTTAAATATCTTTGGCGAAGAAGGCATGAATGTTCTTTCAGGATCAACAGTTTACATCTCGGAAAAACATCTGTCACTTTTAATATATACAAATATGGTAACCCAATGTTATGATTGAAGGATATCTTCCTCCGGAAGATAAGACGCAAGAGCGCGTGGAGTTGGCGATTTTGAAGAGTGCGCCAAGGGGGTGATGTTCTCTACGAATCAACCCTGTAATAAATAGTTGAATGAATATTTTAAAAATTCAGCTTTGAAATGAGTCAATTTTAAATACAATTAGTTACCACCTTTAAATAATTGTATTCATGTGAAAATCGCGAGGCAATAAAGAAAGGAAGAAATAATACTAAAATTCAGAGAAATATTTCTCAATAAAATTGTCATCATTAAAATGAAAAAAAAAAATGTATTTTTAAACGGCTTAAAAATAAATGTTATGCAATAATATTTTCGAGATTTATAGCGAGAAGGCTTTAAAATGCTGCGTAAAATATTATAAATTAAAATAATATTTCAAAAAATTTAAAAATACCAATAAGGTGCACTTCTAAATAAATATAGTTGGATGGTATGATCTGTAAGATTCAATACGTACACATGCACGCAGGCATACGCATACACGCACAAGTGCAAGTAATTTTAATATTGCAGTCCTACGTTTTCCTTGGAGCTTCTTCAAGTCATTTGTTGTCTTTCGAAAAACCGATTATTAAATTTTTTATACTTTTTAAATATGTCAATGTTTGAAATTTTCCATTTCTCTCTAAATATCCAATGTCTTTTGTTTTGTAAATTTTCCTTACGCGCCTTAAATTTACCTTATTTTCAAAGACTGACTATGAATTTCTATTTTGGTCTGTAAAAAGTGTCCAAAATACACTTCACACGATAGGTTGAGTTAAAATATTAGATTCACCTATTTATATTTCGTAACTGTCACCTATTTATATTTCGTAACTATCATTCACCAATGCTATTCAAGAAATTAAATTGTACCTCCTAAGAAATTAAATGAGTTAAGAAATTAAAACAATTGTACCTCCTCAAGAAATTAAATTGTACCTCCTAAGTACCTCCAAAATTTTGAGGTACTTAGGTACTATGCCGTCGATCATTTTCGCCAAATCGAAAAATGGTCGCCAATAGATTGACTACGAGTCAAAATTGGTTTACCGCATATTCAAAAGCATTAAAGAATTTTGGCTACCACAGTGAAATTTGGCGTGATTGTTGCGTTATTGGTGGATCAACTGTCAAACACGTAAGTACCAATTTTGAGTATAAGTAAAAGGCTAAAAAAATTATTAGGGTGTATGCAAGAAAATTTTGGGAAGACCACATCCACTGTATTATAAAAATATAATATGAATAATTAGTCATCCACTTTTGATCATTCATTTTCATTATTTATCACTTTTACTATATTCAAATGCTTTAAAGAATTTTGGCCACCACAATGAAATTTGGCGTGATTGGCGCGTTGTTGGCAGATCGACGGTCTAAAACGTAAGTACCAATTTTGAGTATAAGGAAAGGGATAAAAAATTATCATCGTGTATGCTGTAAAATTTTGGGAAGGCATTACCATTGATTTATAAAAATACATATGAATAATTAGTTATCCACTTTTACTAGTTTTATTTGTTTAAATATTTAAACATTAAATATCAAAGTGAGAGAGTAACCCTAATTACAGCACACACACAAAGCAAATATCAGCGCCGATTGCTCTCCAAAGCATTCCTTCAATAGTTGAAAGCTGAACCGGCTTCGCGTAGAGGTAGATTTATGCGTTTATTGATGGCGTGTACTGTTTAGGTATCTCTTACAGAATGCCGAATGAGAATGCAGTGCAGAGCAGTTCTGTCGCATTCCATAATTCCTCGTTAAAATGTAGCTCTGTTACATTTTGGTGAGTAATTACGGGACACGGTTCGCAATCCGGAGCCGTTCCAGCAAAGTTGTGGGGATTGTTTGTGTACAAACAAGTGGAGGATTTCTGTTTGGATGACGCTAATTACCTCATTGTTCTATTCTTTGTACAGTTATATCCATATTTTTTCGAATAAGTAGTATCAAAAAATTGTAAAGTAATAAAGTTAAAATGTAAAAAAGTAATAAAGTAAAAATGTAAAAAAATGATTCCCACTTAGGTTAACAAAGAAAATTTTTATTCTAGTGACTTTTTAAATGCATATATATATATATATATATATATATATATATATATATAGTGTGTGTGTGTGTGAACTAATAATAGGAATTAAAAAATATTCTTAGTTTACGAGATGGAAGAATATTTTTTAAATTTTTTTTCATTAACAAAGCCATTTTTAATGTGAAAATGATATTGATTTTTAGCTTAGTAAGGTCATGATTAACTTGAATGGCATTGGAGAACAATAGTTATAAAATACAAGTCTATCATCTGAATCTAGTGGTACTTTTCCGTTAGCCGGGCGCAGGCGAAAAATCACCAAATAATATAGAATACCATCAAATTTCTTTTGTGATTTTTCACTTTCGCCTGGCTAACGGAAAATTACCATTCCAGCATTTTTTTACAAACTCTAATGTAGAATCTATTAAGCTATTAATCCCTGATAGTTAATACAAATCGATTGCTCATAAAAAAACCAAGAAAGTGCACAAGTGCAAAATGTACATAAAATTCCTGATGGTAAATTAATATGCTGCTAATACACAAACAACGGAAAATCTAATATGTATTTCGGATTACTTTTTGCTGATCTACTGAAGCCAAAGTTTGACGCAGAGATGCATTTTTAATCACAAAATCGTATAACAAATTTACTTTTTAAAGAACTGTGTTTTTGAAATATTGCACTTACATACATGTGAAAGGACGAACCAAAAACAGTCGATTCTTTATTGAAACTTTAATACCCATCTACATTATTGTTGTTGTTACTTATGGCACTTGCCATTGGACAAGCCCCGTTGGTGAAAGCATCAGTAGATTTAAGCCTAATGAGCGTCTCTTGCTTTCGAAGAAGCACCAACTGGGGCCAAGCGTACGTCTTAGCTACATACTTTTCACACTTTCAATTGGATGACCTATTTTTACAGGGGGACACAGTCACAAATCTCACAGAAGAACAACCATGCCCGAACCGGGACTCGAACCCGGGACTCCCAGAACATGAGGAAGACGCGCTACCTCTGAACCAGAGAGCCGGCATCTACATTGTAGAGACTTAAACTGTGTATCAAATTTTATTTACCCTTCTCCATGCGTTTTGCAGTTTTCATGTTCTTCTGTACTCGAATAGTCAGATGTATTAATTCTGAATGAATTTTATTCAAAGTTTTTTGAAAATATAATAATTAGGGACTAAGTCCATGCACCAAGTTTTTCCCAGCTAGTTGTAAGTAATTCTGAAAGATGCCTTTACGGACAGACTTACTATCAAAATGGTCTTTTCCGGTTGGAAAAATGTTAAAGGGAGTCAAATAAAACATCAAAATCTGGTGTTTTGTTATTTTGTTGATTACAATACTTTCATAAGGAAAACCAAAAATTATTTTAAAATATATTTATGACATTCTTGAATGATTTAAGTCGAGTTTATAAATTTGTAAAACGATAATTCGATATCCGTATGACGTCAGGCATGACAACTAAGGGGTTAAAGCTACATTGATAAAAAAAAATTAAAATCTCCCAGATGAATTGATTCATGATAAGCAAAACCGAGGAAATACTTTAATCAATTTTTCAGCCTGATTAGAGAGAAAAAGCGTTTCTGTGAGAAAAAAAGGAGCCTGGCATTTCTATTCAAGTAAAGAAGGACAGAACATTAAATTTTAGGCGTGTAGCAACAAATTTCGATTGAATATTTCTAAGATGTACAGCAAATATTGCATATTATTGAAAATCTTAGTGAGTTTTTAAGATAATATGGTCTCTGGTCATCCTAGTTTCAGCTTTGAATTCTTTGAATTTTTTATTTATTATTTTACTAGCAATATCCAAACGGCGTTGTCCGTGGCATAGCATACAAGAAGAAAAATTAGCTTTAAACTTAAGTATAGCCTCCACCCGATATGGCATGGGTATGTCACGTAACATCAAACGAACATGAAAACATGTTGATGATGGATTTTCATCTTTCGGGCGTAAGGAGATTTCTATAGTTTTTAAAAATCGGATATAAACAAAGAAATGTATCGCATATGCATACCAAAGATCTTGCTATTTACACATGCGCAGTTTGTGGTTTTTGCGAATGCGCAGATAAGTTAAAATCGCAATTAAAAAACTCCTCTTTTTATTTTGATATGATTTTAATGTACTGAAACATTCCCTTGTAAATGCTCTACAAAATGGAATGAATTTCTCCAATATCAGTTAACTAATTCTCGAGTTTTTTTCGTTTCAACATATGGATGCTTTAAGAAGATTTTATTTTAGATTAGGTATGTATTAAATCATTCACAAAGTTTGACATCTTTACGATAAACAATTAATGCAAACAGCTCCTTTAAATATGAGAAATTTAGTTATAGGTGTATTGCAATTCAACCCTTTTAAACCATATATTTTTTAAACAATTGAAATCGTTTTGTAAACGCATGAATATCCAATCGATCTTGAATGGATTAAAACTACAATTTGAACAAGACTATTATTAAGTCATAGATTTGGTTACCTGATTTTAATATCTGATTTTAACAACTGATCATTTTTAACTCACATATTAAACACTATTTAATTTAGCAAAACGGTGTTACAATTTTTAAGAGCTTATTTTATAAATAAATAAGTCCCACAGGGGCACCTCATCAGTAAGGATGAGAAGCTTCCAGTACGGTGTTTGATTCTCGCCTCCTTTGTGGGTACACGAAAAGATGGACTTCCTTAGGGAAAAGTTATAACGAGGTCGGTGATGTCCCTTATTACTCAATCATAATTCTAGTGTTGCTTTTGTGGCCGTCCAGTTATTCAAGTTTTTCCCTATGCTTTCAGGTGGGGCGAAGTAATCATTATGTGATAATAAATAAATAATAAAAAGATAATAAATTGCCAAAACATTTATAATATAAACCTTCTGTAATGGGTCGGGATGGCCTGGTTGGTAGAGCGTTGGACTCGTACTCCTTAGGTTAGGGGTTCGAAGCTCACCTGCCAAAAGATTCCCCGAGTGTGTGGCGTCTAGCACTCGTTAAATCAGCTCGTGATCGCAAAGTCCTACATGTCGGGAGTAATACCACTGGCGGTACTGGGTCAGAGGAGATCGTTCTTTGTTACAAATCTAAATTACGATCTGAGATGAGTGAATGAATTTGCATGAATGAAGTCCGCCCCCTAAAAGGGGTTGTGACTTGTGAGTAGCTAAGTCGTACACATGGCCCTAGATTGCGCTACTTGTAAAACAAAGAGACGCATTTCTTAGCTTTAAATCATCTGCTGATCGTATCAGCGGGGGCTTGTCCAAGGCAAGTGCCATTAGTCACAACACAACAACAACAACCTTCTGTAATTAAGAAACTGCTAATATATTCCAAAAAGCATCAGGAGTTAAGCAATTAAAAATAATTTAAAAAATTAACTTTGGCTGCATTATAAATTTTCTGACTACCCCCCCCCTCCCCTAAGTGCAAAAATTAAGATGAAAACTTCGAGAAATATTAGCAATTCTAATTCATGTAAACGGAGTATACTCATGTAGCAAAATCAAAGTAACATTTCCAGCCTCAGCAACCTAAAGCCTTTTCCCAGAACTACATGGGATTGTTTCGTGCAGGGGTAGATTTATGTGTTTGCTGGTTTTGTGTTCTGTTTGGAAATCTGTTCCAGAATGCTGAGTGGGAAGAGAATTTGGAGAAATTCCACCGCATTTCATAATTTCTCATTAAAATGTAGCCAGCTCTCTCCTGCCTTTCGCCGACTAATTATTAAGAGTGTCACTCTAAGTGAACCCGTTTTAGCGGAGCTCGTGAAGAATCCTTATTTACCCACATATAGATTGTGTTTTTGGATCTTTAAATTATAATTAGCTGTAACTAAATTTCACTTTCCCGAATACTTAGTATAGTAATAATTAAATTCTCTTCAAGGTTTAGACCTGTCCGAGTTCAGGTAGAAATAAGCTTTTTGAAAATTTTTGTTTATTTGTGATAAAGATAACTTAAATACGATTTGATATAGACGAAAGAAATGACCGTTAAAGGTCTTGATATTAAATTTAGAGATTTTTATCATTTTTTATACGAAATAAAATCGACACAGGGAGAGTTTGTCTGTCTGACTGTTCGAATATAATTTAACATGATAATTAGAAAATTAAGAGGGCTAGATAGATAAGATTTGGTGCGCTGATTTGACCTCTAGAGTGCAAATATCACCTTGATTTTGGACTAAAACAATTACGAATTGACCGTCTGTTAGATTGCACTTTCACATACAAGTAAACGCGTTAATACAAACACGAATTGACTTAAATACAACAAATTTGGTATGGTATTTTGTGATTGCCGTTTATGTTTTTATGTTAAGTATTTTATTCGGTTTTATGAGAAAACGCATCTAGTACCCAAATTCAAGATGATGCGATAGAGGCAGTAAAACTTCCAATACTAACTTCTTCAAGCCAAAAGTTACTATTTCGTACCAATTATACACTAATTCCAAGTAAGGCGTTCACTGGCATGATAAATTTCTTAGAGAATTTGCAAGAAAGATCTGGGGAGATCATTTCCACTATGTTTCTTTAAAACCATTTATAAATTAGTTTACAAAATTAGCAATATCGGCGTGCGATTCCACTACAATTCGTTTTATACATTTAAGCTATTTACTAATATTTACAATATTTACATCTAATTTACACAAAATTCATAACAGTATTTTTTTTGTTTAATCTTCAAATATACATTACGGCGTTACATTAAACTTTAAACTGATTTCTATTTTTCATGATATATTGGATTGCGTAATATTTTCCGTTTTTGAAACTTAAAGTAGAAGCATTCTCTTTAGTATCTCTGTAATTTACATAACGAATAAAATAGAGTATCAAGGATTATAGAAGGTAAGTGGGCCTGAATATTAATTTTCAAATAGCTATGATACCTTAAGATAATTAAAGCTATAAATTATGATACTATAATTTATAGCTTTAATTTTTATCACAATAGGATGCTTAAAAATATTTTCCTGTGAAAATAACGATTATTAAGCTGCATGCAAATGATGTTTAATTGAAACCAAACAGAACCAATACTCCTGGTAAACCAGTTGGTAACCAATTTTATAATGACATAATTATTTCTGAAAAATTGAACATTGGACATTTTTCTGTATTCTAATAACAAATTAGTAATAGAGTAATTCTACGATTTTCATTGACTTTCGTTTATTTTGTGAACAATTTGTTTCGAATTTTGTTTGGATATCAACGTGATCTCGTTAGTAGTCTTTGTTTTTCTTGAGTAAAATGACCACAGATGGTCCCTAGATACCTATGGTCCTCTCTTCTCTTTCAGCAATGAACCAATGAGAGAATAGGATATACTCCAAGCGTCTATCTTAGAGAATGCCAAAAAGAAAAAAAAACACATCATGCTATATTTTAAACAAGAATACGAAGTAATAGAAGAGAGTGAAGAAAAATCAAATAATACTCCGGGACACATTTAATCTATGTAATCCCCTGATTTTTTTTCTTCTTTCAAAACAGTAATATTTACGCTTCTTTCTTCTCCCCTCGCCGTCTTCAATACACCAAAAAGGGTCTTCAGAAAGATATAAAAATGCAAATGTCGTGAAAAATGCTCTTTTATTCTTTGCTTTTTTTATTTTACATTCTTTGCATATTTTCTTGTTCTTTTTAGTATTAAACACTATGTTTACACTCTACAAAATGTGTTTTTTTTGGCGCTACAAGGTAATTCAAAAAGAAGTTCATTTAAATATTTATTTTTAAAGAGAGGCATATAAAGAGGCACACATAGAGGCATATATACTGTACATAGCTAAAGTGAGGAAATTTCAAAATGTTATTTTTAACATTCAGGATACGAGAAATGTCCAAACGGAAGTAAAGGCCACATATGAAATAACATGTTAATAGTTATTGAATTCATTGCAACATTCAGAGTAATAGGTTCAGATAGGCCGGCGTCCAGGCATAGGGGTAGGCGTCTTACCCATGGTCTGAACGGGCTGGGTTCGATTCCTGGTTTGGGCATGGTTGCTATTCTGTGTTCTATCTGTAAGGTGCCCCCCTGTAAAAAGGGGTTATACAAGCGAATGTGATGAGTGAGTATCAAAAGTCGTAATCTTGACCCTAGTTGGCGCTACTACAAAACAAGGGACGCCGATGAGGTTTAAATTTCTGATTATCTCTGCGAGCTAGTCCATGGAAAGTGCCATAAAAAACAACAACAGGTACAGATAGTACATACACTCTATCTTATATACCCCCCCCCCCAGCAGATAGACTTACACTCGACAGCAGTTTAGTTGCGCTCAAATTCTTGATCTGGCATGTCGTGTCCTTGTGCGCTATCTCATAAGCTACTTGTGCGCTATCTTATAAGCTCCCACAGATAGCGCTACATTCGAAAGCAATTTAGTTGTGCTCAAAATCGTTATCATACGTGTTCCAATCCTTTGCATATGCGGAAGGCCAATGCCAGTCCATTGAATATGCGACTATTTTCTTCGAAAATTTTATACGCCTGCGAATCTGTTTATGATGATGTGCCTCTTTGCTGAATTTACAAGAAAATGCACACTGCAAAATTCATAATATTATTTTGTATATTAAGGATCTACAAAAGCTAAAATTTAAATGTCTTGCCACACATGGAGTAACATGTCTCTGGTTATTGCAATCCCTGTATTAACATGTTGATATCTTGCATTTTGAAAAGAATTAATCATAGATGGTACTTGTGCGCTATCTTATAAGCTCCCACAGATAGCGCTACATTCGAAAGCAATTTAGTTGTGCTCAAAATCGTTATCATACGTGTAAAAATAGCCTGTTCCAATCCTTTGCATATGCATTAATTTTCTATAAATATGTACAACTGTGAATATGCTTATGACAAGTTATCTCTACGCCGAATTTACAACGAAATTCATGCTGCATCTGTATTAATAGGTTCACATTATAGCATATAAAACTTTTTCTGAGCTATCGCAAATTTTACTCTCTCATATACGTACTATGGAAATATCGTAATCGTCAAAAAATTCGAAATTAAGATTTTGATGAGTCTCCACGTTTTAGATCTTCCCGTGTTGGAACATGTATATTTATGGAAAATATCCGTCTGCCTGTATGTAAGAAAGATACTTCAAAAACGTCATGAGCTAAAGTGATGAAATTTGGGTTTTATATCAAGTTTGTAGATCTCTACAAAACGTTGAGCAGAAATCTGTCTGCCCGGCCATTCGAATAAAGTTTGACCCGATAGCTACAGAATCAAAATAGCTAGATTAATACAATTCGATACATATAATTACCATCTATGATATAGGCATCTATAAAATTTTAAATCAGATCTTAAGAGAGTTTGACAGTCTGCCCACCTGTGTTTTAAAAAAAGAAGTAAACTAGATAATTCGCAGTGACTACAATATATCAAATTTGGCAATGGATTCTACAACTAGAAATATAGTTTTGCATAAAAAAATTTTCGGTCTGTTGAAACTTCGAATCAAAACAAAAGCCTTAAAAATTTAGTCTGTTTCGGTAAAATACTGTATTACCTCGCCGGCTTTCTAGCACAGAGGTAGCGCGTCTTCCTCTTGTTCCGGGCGTCCCGGGTTCGAGTCCCGGTTAGGGCAGGGTTGTTCTTCTGTGTGCTATCTGTGAGATGTCTGAATGTGCTCCCCCCTGTAAAAAGGAGCTGTGCTAGCGAATGTGGACAGTGTGTAGATAAGTCGTACTCTTGGCCCTAGTTGGCACTACTTCAAAAACAAGAGACGCTGCTCTCAGCTTAAATCTGCTGCTGTATCAACAGAGAGCTTATCCATGGCAAGTGCCATAAGTAATAACCACAAATCTGTTCCTTCTATTTGAATTACCATGTGTTTTTAAAAGTTCTAGAAGGAAGTAATGGAATTTACTAGCTTTCAGACAAAAATAATTGCATCAAAATTGGATACCTTTGATTGGTTTCGTTCGATTTATCGACAAACGAAGAGATATCTGTCTCTTAAAATTTGCTTATTGAAATATGTTATTATTCCCATTTGTTTACTCTGAAATTAAACAACTTCTACTAACGAAATTTGATCTTAGTTGGATGCATTTAGAAATAAATCACTCTAAAGAACATCATGACAGAACTTTTATTTAATAAAAATGGTAATTCTTTATGCCCTACAATAAATAAAAGAAAAAAAACTTTTCTTTTCAATATCAACTCTTAGTTTACTCCTTTCCAATTTAATCCACTCTAGTAGGTACAGCCAGTCTACCTACTTGAAAATTAGACGAAAAAAATTGGTTTCACCAATTTTCTTGCTTCTTACATACAAATGAGAAGAAGAAAAAAAGTGGCCGGGAGCTTTGAGAAAACATTAGCAATTCTAATTCTTGCTTTCAAGGAATGTGTGTCGTCACAGATTCGAAGCGATATCCATCCCCACTGCAATCACAGCTTGCAGAAGTATTTAAAACTTGCTTGATTCGAGTCGGAATAGAATTCTGCTTCTATTTATAATTCGCTCTGTTTACGATCCCGTAGTAGAATGCCGAGTTGGAATCAAATGCAGATAAACTCCATCGCTTTTCATAATTTCTCATTAAAATGTAGGCATGTTGCAGTTTGGTTCGTAATCAGATGCATTGTGCCTCTGAAACTGTTACAGCAGAATTGAGAAATTGTTAGAGTACGAACTATTGCATCTATATCGCCGGCATTGATCAAATATGGATTGTTTATTGAAATTGTTTAGCTTTTTAAAATTCATAGTAGTGTTTCATTAATACTTTTTTTTAGTTATTGATATTTGATTTTTAAAAGCAATGGCGATGAAATGATGATTTTTCGTCAATTTTTTTAAAAATCTCAGATTTACTGGATTTACTGGAAAACAAGATTAAACATTGAAGAATCCATGAATAACAAGTAATATTATTATTTTATATAATAATATTATACAAGTAATATTAAAATTTTTATTTTAGTTACTTTTTATTAAACTATTACAGTTAATATAAATTATTTATCAAAAAATTATGTTTGGCCAAAACAAAATCAGAACCGTATCCGCTGAAAATAAATTAGACCACACTCAGCATGTTATTATTTTATATAATAATATTATACAAGTAATATTAAAATTTTTATTTTAGTTACTTTTTATTAAACTATTACAGTTAATATAAATTATTTATCAAAAAATTATGTCTGGCCAAAACAAAATCAGAACCGTATCCGCTGAAAATAAATTAGACCACACTGAGCATGCGTAAATTTTCAACGCCAATCGAGACAACGCAAATACTATTTATTATTAGTCTGATTCCACGGTTTTGAAGCTGGTTCAAGACATGAAGAAGTTTTATTGAAAAGACTATGCATTTTTCAAGGTGGATTGAACTCCTCCGGGTTTTGCATATTGTAATTGAAATATAAGTTTATTTCCGTAAAAATATTAAATAATCTCCAACATTTATAATTAAATGTAGGTTTCTTTTCGGTAAAAGTCTGACACTGATTATTTGCTTATAACCTTTAAAGCAGAATTGTAGGAAGTGTTTGCGTAGTTTATTATTTGGGAGATCATATCTCAAATAAAATCTATTTTAATTTATCTTATACTATAATACGAGGAATGGTTGTCAAGTCGAAAATCGCCCCAGAATTAATAAACTCCGGTAAACTTGGGGGACTGGGGTTTTTGGCCACGAGGAATCGATTGGCGCTGGTTTTAAAGCGCTACGGTTGAGCAGTTCGGAGTTACAGATAGGATATTTTCAAACTTTATTAGTTCGCCATAATGGCTACTTAAATTTTTAAGTGGTAACGTGCTGCCATCTATAACCAATATGCCATCCATATCAATATTCATATATATATATATATATATTTTCATTTCATGCAGACACGTGATGAAAATTGCATTTTTATATGTTTAATGCGCAATAATAATTTTTTTTTTTTTAAATTTGAGTTTTTGTCAATCTGATGGCAACATATTAATAAGATAATTTTTTCCCTTTTACTCGTAACGCATGCTTGGAGCTTAAGTTTTAATTTTATCTTATACTATAATACGAGGAATGGTTGCCAAGTCGAAAATCGCCCCACATTTCCGACATTTCAACATTCATCAGAAAAAAATAAGGATAACTTTGATATTTTTACTAAATACGGCATGTATTGTTTTGATAAATCACAATTGAAAATTTAAATATTCGAGTCTGCTTGGATACCTGTTTTCTCCGAGCGGAGCTCGGTCACCCGCTGGTTGTATAAAAATGAAAAAAAAAAGTAGAATCATTAAAAAATTCATTCTAAGTGTTAAATAAAACAATATTATATATAATTTAAAAGTCCCAGGGTTAAAAAAAGAATAACATTTTTTTTTAAATTTTATTTGTATAGTTGATAACTCAGAAACACGGCAAACTAGAAGGAAGAAATTTGTGACTCAGTCTTTACAATATATTCATTCATCCATAAATTTATGAATGAAATTCCTCAATAAAACTCTTATCCACATGCGTTAAAACACGATGGTACAAAACTGTATGTCTACGTAAATTTAATTTTAATTTGCTTCATTGTATTAAAAAAATGCACGGTTTTATCATTAAAGTCATCGGAAGTAGTCTCCTTAAGACTTTCTCGCATGCTGTCTAATAAGCTCGCCATGGCAATGTTTTACATGCCATTCGCGTACAATAATGGCGAGATGTTAACTTATAGCGTTTATTTAGCAGCTCTACTGAATCTATCGTGCCATTGGCGAGTTACTTGGCGATTAATCCCAGATATGTGTTAATTGAAGACAAAAATTGAATTTACGCTTTAGACGCGATCTTAACCGATTGAAGCAAAAGTCTGTTATAAAACTGCACTTCTCGTCACAATAATAAATAGTGATAAATTTAAGTTTCTTAACTAACGCTTTAGCTTGTTTCTGAAAGTACAGACCGACAGACAGTCAACAATTAGTTAGATCTGTCTTAAAATTTGACTAGTGTCTATAGAAGTTTAATATGTGCATGAAATCTTATACATTTAGCTGTATTCATTTTGGAATAACCTTTTTAACACATTAAGGACCAAAAAGTCGGTTTTCTGACGCAGAGGCAGCACGTTCGGGCATGGTCGTTCTTCTGTGGGCTATCTGTGAGGTGTGTGACTGCCCCCTTGTAAAAAGGGGTTGTGCAAGCGAATGTGGTGAGTGAGTAGCTAAGTCATACTCTTGGCCCTAGTTGGCGCTACTTCAAAAACGCTTCTTTCGGCTTAAATCTGCTGCTGTATAAGCGGGGGGCTTGTCCAATATGGCAAGTGCCATAAGTAACAACAACAACAACAGAACTACAAAGAAATCTGTAAGGTATACGCCTGGGGCCGCACGTTTTGGGACAAACTTGAACATTCTAAAATCATCATAACTTTGTTTGTGACAGATGGAAAGCGAAAAACCAGAAACTCGTGACCGGTCCTTAATGCGTTAACTTATAATTCGGACAACCACACAGATTGACTTTTCTGAACAAAATTTACCCAAATTTGAAAGAAATCTGGAAATTTGGTGTAAAGCCGTTTGCCAAATTTTCTCATTCTATCCCAAAGCTATTTTAAAATTTTTTTCATCACAAATGGTGAGATAGACAGATTTTCCAAAATGCGTTTTCAAGGATATTTCAGGGAGATCGAAAACGCGGAGATTTTTCACAATACCGAGTTGAAATTTTTTGGCGATTACTATACTTTCTCTATAATACGAGTGTGAGAAAGTAAAAATGTCTGATTATATATTTAAATAGAATTTTATTAGTTTTTTTTATTATCTATAAAATGATTTTAAATTTGACCTTTGTATTTTTTATACAAAATACAAAGAAAGAAATTCTTTTGAAAGTGATCCACAAATATATTGTTTTAATGTTACAATTTTTGAACACTTGTCTCTTAAAACTACTTATAAATGAAGCTAATAAAAATTATATCATTTTAGAAGTTGGGGAATGGCGAAAGAACTGTCTCGAAACTTGTAATTCTTAAGGACCCTTAGAAGACTTCACACAGTCATATATGAGACAGGGCTATTCATGTTGCAATTTATTTCATCATGAATTCTTTGACATTCGAACAAATAACTGTTAGAAAAACAAACAAACAGGAACCGTCTTTTTATATTGTAATTAATTATTTAGAAAAACCTTTTGGAAAGATAGATGAGATATGGCTTCATTAACCATACATTCTTTGTCACGATGACCTTTTTAAAATCAGAACTTGAAGCCAAAGTCAAACACAAAGACTTCTCCACAAAAGATATTGCTTTTTGTTGTATGGAATGAATGGTTTCAGAAGTGGACCATTTTTAGATATCATGTTGACTCACAGATTAAAAAACAAAAATATTTTTCAAGAGTAATGAAATTCGAAGCAGTGGCAAAATAAGGTGGAAGGAGAAAAATGGGAGACAGATCTTTTGTTTATGGATTCTTTTTCGTTTGAGGATCGGGTTCAGCTTTTGACACAAAGCCTCTGTTGGGCTATTTTGGGAAAGATAGATTTCTTTTCTTTGGTGTAAGAAAAGGACTGGGTATTATACATTTATCATACAGAAAAATAGGTGCCATTGGGCTTGGCATTTTATAAGCAGTTCAGATATCAGTAAATAATTTTAAATGCTTTAGAATCTATCCATCTATTTATAAAAGCAGGCAAAATTATGTAATGATCATAATAAAGGAATTACGAATCGGAATACCGCTAATCATACTGCCATTCAAATATATTTTCCTTCAATTCAAGCTTTTAACGATTTTATATCGGTTTTGCATTTTGAAATTATATGATTAAATCAGTTATATTTTCTATAATCATTCCAATTTTTTTATTTATTTCATTATAAACATAATGTTTCATGTGCATATAATAAGATTGTTATACGGAATAAAACTGATCTACTAGTGTTACCAAATTATTTTCATCTTACGTATTTGTTTTATTCAGTTCCGACTATTAGCTCACACTACCTCTATATATATTTATTTATCTCCTTAAAATTTTCAGTTATCAATAAAATACTTTTTATTCATCTACACATTTTTCGAAAACTTGTAGTGGATGGCATTCTGTGTTAATACTGTTTTTTCAAATATTAATTCATTATTTTTTATTAATTAATTAAAAACTTTGTAGCCAGAATTTTGCATTTCCCCACAGTTAAATAAGTAACGGATTCAGTTGGTTTTCCCCCACGCCTTTGAGGTTAAGCTTATCAAGTTTTCGGCTGATTATTTCAAACGATTCTGTTTATTTTCTTAACGTGTGATGCATTTAAAAGTAAACATTGTTAATAAATCATACTTTTGGATTCATTTTGAACCACTTTCTAATTAAAATAGTAAAGAATAAAGAATTAAAGAATTAAATTAAAAATTTCTAATCTGTATTGCTTTACCCCAACTGGCGTAGAACATTCTCACATTTTGTGCTGCCTCCGTTGGCATTGGAAATACAACACTAATAGAATTTTTTAATTCATTTTTTATAGTAAGTGTAATTATTAGACCAGGATAGCTTGTTTGGTAGGGTGTTGGATTAGCATCCCTTGTGCCGCTAGCTGGAATTCTCCAGCCAAAGACTCTCCGTTTGTGTGGTGGACATTACATCTGTCGTGGTCATAAAGTCTTCCATTTTGAGAGTAATATCACTGTGGGTACTATGTCAGAGGGGATTGTTGTCTGTTCCAGATCTAAATTACGATCTGTGGAAGAATGAAGTCCGTTCCGTAATAAGGGTTTATAACTCTTGAGAGTTAGAAAGCAGGCCTCTGCCCATGGGGCTCAGGGTTCCATACCTTCAGAAGTTACTGTAGAAAAACAAGTGTAGTTTTAATAAAAAGTAACTAAAATAAAAAAAATGTTGATTTAAGTAGGAATTGACTAAAGTTTTTTAAAAAATATATTACTTGTTTTATAAACAAAATCCTTTCGAAAGAAGGAGAAAGAAATTTAAAATATTTATTTCTAATAAGGGATAATAAGAAGAAATCTTCCAAATATAAAGTTTAAAAAAATTAAGTTTCATTCTATATATTTGAAATAAATTTCATTTGCTGCGATGCAAACGAATCGAATGCGCGTTTCTTAATTAGTTATGAATTATTTGTTCTTTGAAATGGAAATAACTATTCGTTCTGGCTAATTTTGAATAAATTAGGAAGTATATATCTTAAACATATGACATACAGTTGATAACAAAATTCCAAGCTAATTGCTTTCTTTGCTTGTAGACTTCTTATGGGCTTACTTTCAATATTTTTATTTGACCTATGAGAATTAAAAGTTTCTACTCAACTTATTCAACCATCTTTTATGAATTCCTTGCACAAACACAATGGCTTGTTTATTGTGAGAATCACTTTGAGGTGCCCATTGCCACTTGCAAAGTATATATATGAGCAATTTTTTTAGGTCAGAAGGTCTGTCCTGTAGAACACCAACACACATATTCATTTATACTAAAAGTAGAATTAATTTGATGTCAAACGATTCGAAAGATCATTATCATCAAATAGAAAAAAACATTAGAAACTCTTTTGTTTTGCATTTTTATTTGTATAAACTAATAAACAATTTCCATTTAAATACAACATAAGTCTCTGTTCTTTTAATTATTACTTCCTACTTTTTCCCCAACACATGCTTTCCCTTTCTTATGGTAATAAAATTAAGATTTGTAATCGTCGAAAGGCTTTTAATAGAATTCCAATTCCTTAATCCATTAAAACTAATCCTGTATCTTCTATAATAATTTTCAAAAAAAAAAAAATCCAAAAAAATGTTTCATACAATTTTGAATTTGATTCCGCAGAAAACCCACCCAGTATGAGAATCTTTTCCTTAAAAAGTTGTCGTAACTATTCAATACGTCCGCCTCATTCCCTGTTTTGAACCCGCATTATTGATTGCGGGTTCAAATTCCGGACATTCCAGAAATCCGACTTCGGCGACTCTTCCAATATGTTTCAAGGAGCAGGAAAAACGCGGCATTAGCAATGCTAATTTGAAAAGATAAGATTCTCAGTGCTACCCGGGCATGGGGTGAAAATAAATACGGAAAAAATAAATGCCCATATCGATAAGTTCCGGTATGTGAAAAAAGTTTAGAAAGGAAGGCGACAGTTATCCAGAGTAAAATGAATGTGGGAATCTGATGCGATGTTAGACTTTTTAACAGATTATATTCGTCAATAGTTTTTTTAGAATTTTGAAAAGATCGAAAATATAAATAATAAGTAATATAAAAAGCAATTTTTTTCAAAATCCAATCCTACTTTGGGTATTAGAAAAAATTTAGGAAAAAAGGACACATTTTATTTTAGTTATATTTTATTAAATAATTACAATTTTAGTTCTCGCGTCCCGCTTAGCAACGGAAAGAGGGGTGTAGTAGCTTCTGAGGGTATGGTCCCCTGTGCACACGAATAACTATCACCTCTGACTTCGTTATAGAAAACAACTGTCTTCGTAAGAGAAAATATTTACAAGGACAACATACAAAATTAATCTTAAGAGGAATTCTCATCTTTCGGAAAGTTCTAAGATCAATTTTGATTCCGCCAAACTTGTTCCTTTAGTATAAATACAAAAATTTAGAACACAACCATTGTATCACCCTGCTTAATATCAAATATACTCCGATGCAAAAGAAAGTTTATTTATGAAAATGTTCCTTATTTAAAGCCAAAAAATATCCAGTAAAAATTCCATAACGTTAAATGTAACATCTATATATTCCAAAACAATTAAGATATATAAAGAATTTGTCTCCGATTCCAATAATTTTTTCCACTTACAAGTTAAGAGATTTTTTATTAAATGTTAAAACTCATGCTCATAGCTATGACATCTTTGAGCAATCATTTATACCCCTTCCCCCATTATACTCCATTCCTCTTTACACTTCATTATAGTATAATTCTCTGTAATACTATTTAGCTGCAAATATTTTATCGAAAAAAAAACCTTTTTCTGTCATAATCATAACAGATTTTTATTTCTCTTGAATTCGTGATTTTTATATGTTTCATGAACCAGTAATAAATTTATATCAATGTTTTTTAAGTCAATTCCTACCTGGGTCAACAATTTTTTTAAATATTTTAGTCACTTTTTATTAAATAATCAATATTAATATAAATAATTCATCACAAAAATTATCGATTTTCGCAAGAATTGAACTCGTATTCTTCACCTTCACTTAAAAAAATACTGAAATCCTTGTTTTTACCGATTGAGCTACTGCCTGTTGATTTCAATTTTCATTACAAACTGCTGAAACTCTATTTAAAGTATTAAAAAGTAATTAAATTTAATGAATGAAATAATATTTGAACAAACTGTATTGACATCAAGTGTCACCCATTACAAATTTTAAAAAAATGTACTTAAACTTGAGTAAATGAATAAAAAGTATTTTGTTAACGATTGAATATTTGAACAGGATATATATATATATATATATATATATATATAGAGATCTGATAGCTGGAATTGAAAAATTAGCTTCCTCCTCCCCATTTCTTCCTCCCCCACAAAACAAAGATCCTTGGCTGAATTCCCAGCCTACAGAGCAAGAGCGATTTCGTCAATTTTATTCACAACTCTACAAGCATCTTTAATCAGGGGAAATATATATGTTTATTGCTTAAAATAGGATTTAATCTGTTACATTCTATAGTTATAACTAGACATAGATAATAAAAGTTACTTTGAAATGAATATTATTAATAGTGTAAACGACAACCACAATTTAATTAGCAACAGTATAATTCAGTAAGCACAAAAATTAAAATTGAACTAATTAAAATATGATCTTATCGAACAAAATAAATAAAAAATATAAACATCAGCCTACGGAAAACCGCAATTCCCGAGTTGCATTTATATTTAACAGAGGAAATATGCTGAAATCCATTCATTCACTTACCTCGAATTGATATGCAGAAATGAGATTATAGAGCATCTCGCCCATTCATATTTATAAGTTCGGTCTTTTTCGAATCCGTCTTTGGCAACATCGAAAATTCCAGCGATGTTTAAAGCGAATCTTCCTCAAATTCACTTACCCCACCTTACTGTTTACAATTTGAAATATTTACAGAAGGCATTACGATTCTTATTCCCGAAAAGCCTCCGCTAAATTTTAATAAATTAACTTCTTCTCCAGTAGGGGTCCAATCTGGTATGCAAATTCTCATTATATTTCACTTTAAAATTTGGAGCGAGGTTTTCAAAAGCTCAAATTTAATTAGAATGGCTAATGATATTCTGGAACTTACACCAAAGACTCGCTCTTGTTTTCTGGGTTGAAGCTTGTCAATAACCTTTTGTACTTGGAATTAAATCCGAATGAACTTCGGCTCATTTGAATATAGGAGAGTTTATGTCTGATAAATTAACTTTGGTTTTCTTTAATAAAATTTGAGGCCACCTTTATTAATATTTTCATTATGTGTTGCTGTTCTAAATGTTTATTCAAAGGTTGTCACTCGAATTGTAAATTAGTTTTGAGTATGAAACGTCTTTGATACACTGTGTAGAGTAGTGTCGATCCTTTCAAAAAAGTACAAAGGATGTTCAAATGAAAAGTTCCCAGAATGATGTTACGTTTTTAGCGGAATGAGCTCGAGTTGAATGCACTTTACTTTACTTGAGGACCGCACAAATAAATTTATTTACAGCTATTTACAGGATGACGTGATAAAGTAAAACTTCAGCTAAACACAATCCAACAGTCAACAGTCACTTACAGCGTAAATGCACGCCTTACGCACAATAAACACAGATTGCAAAACAGCTATCGTATAGCACAGAGAACAGTATGTCGCAGCGAACTCAGTAATACAATGTTAACAGCAAACGCAAACATAGCTCACCAATAACAAGCGAGGAAAATAATCCGCTAGTCCAGCGGGACGCTTCTCTTCCGAGAGGAAATTCTGCGGAGCTACGGTAAACCGTTTCTTATATAGCCGAGCAAGCGCGCGTCCAAAAGCACGCGAAGCAACGTGGCGCACTAGGAACTGTCTGGGGGCTACCAGAATATTCCCCTTGCCAAATCAACTCGGCTGGTCCGAAGCTCCTTATGAAGCGTTGCCAAAATTTTCTCCTTCCGTGCCCTTGTAACAATATATATGGCCTTGACGAGATCTAGTCCTTTAAAATGCCCTTGAGTTCGCGTTTAAGGTCCACTACTTGTTAAATTCCTCGAGTACAGAAGAGCCATTAACTCAGTTGTGTATTGTGAGACACTCTGAATACTACAAAGGTTCATAAAGAACAAAAGATCAGGGCTAACCACAGAGGATGGGAATTTGCTCCATGATAACGCGTGTCCGCACGTATGCAGGGGCACAGATACGAAACTGGCCAAATTAAATCTGGAGCAGCTCGACCACCAACACCACAGCCCGGATATGTCACCCTGAGATTTGCATTTACTTTCCCTTGAAAAAAATCTGAAAGGGAAGCGCTTCAACTAGGAAGTGAACTCAAGGACACTGTGAATAACTGGGTTTCGTCAATGCCACAGAAATTCCTGAAACAAGGAATCTTTTGGCTCGTCAACCAATGGGATTATTATGATCAGGCCTATGGTTGTATACTTTGGATAAAGTCTTCATTTATACCCGCAGTGTCGTTTAGTATCTTTTCATTTGAACATCACTTGCATTTTCTTAAAAGAAAACATAACAGGCTATCTTTCTATTTAATTTAAAAGTGATAAAATTATTTATTAGCTGTT
>JAOUZG010030082.1:6289499-6306801 GCA_026289955.1 Argiope argentata
TACTGGCAAATAAATTATTGAAGCTCGATCGAATTTGAAATGAAATAAGAGCTATATTATCATTGTTATACGTCAACCCTTTAAAAAACCCCATCTGCTTTTAAAGAGGCATATGTAATATTAATGCAATACTGGTAAAAAACAGATAAAAATATTTTCTGCCTGTAAATTTTGGAGACATCAAAACCTCCTAACCAAAACCATATTATATTTTCACAAGATAAAAACACAAATTTCTATCACTAAAAAATTTGTAAAATATGCCTCATATGGCGAAATGCTGATAAGAAAAGAAACGCCGAATTCCTTTTTGTAATCAATAGTCAAAGACAAAACGTGACCCGTACCAGCAGATGTGTTTATTAAATTTAATCAAAAAAATATCAATGAATTCACTTAATGTTTTCACATATTACAAAATAAATAAACAGTGGATTGTTTGATCATGAAAATTGAATCACTACTATTCAACATGAAGAAAATTAATGATACATCAAACACTTAAAGCTAGAATGCATGATTAAAATATCCCTTCATTCTTTATATTAATTGAAAACTGGCCGAAGATTTCAATATTTCAGCTGCAAGACAATTTAAAAATTGTATATATTAATGCTATTCACCTTATAAAAACTTGCTCAGATCAAATAATAAAATTGTATATGGTCCATTCCACTAATTAAATCGTTTTTTTTAGGTTTTTAAGCAAATGCTTCTAATTATAACGATTACAAAAACAACTATGATTCAAGATTACGCAGTTTCTAAGTATTTTATTTTTTAAAGAATTCCAAAAGAGAGCATGCCATGTTGCCAAATGCAAAACAAGAAACTCTTCAAAATTTTAATTGGAAATATTTACAAAAAATAAACATATAAATTTTTTTAATATTCCATCACGAGAACGAGAGAAAAATTAATTTTATTTACATTAAAATAAATTTTATTTATTTGCTACATTTGATATAAGACGAAAATATAATTCCTTCTAAATTTCAACTGCAATTCTAATACGTCATAGATGGTCGACTTGTTGGCATAATGGTTGATGTATTCGATGGCTATATTCCTTTTATGAGAATATTTTTCAAAAACTATTTCTAGTTTGATCTAAATTGATTGATATTTTTAAAAGAAAAAAATGAATTTAACATTGTAAATAGAAAAAAGGGGGAAAACATCAAATAAGATAAAAAATTCATGATGAAATAGGATGATAACCTATATATTTTTATTTCTTCAAACAATTGAAAAATTAAAATGAGTGAAAAGTATCCACATTATTTTTCTGGGAGATATTCATTAATTTTCAAGACATTTCGTCACATTTGTGATGAGATGCAAATATAAACAAGCTTTTGAAAAAGAGTTTCAGCCTTTCTATTCAAAAATTGCACTTAATCTATTTTATAATAAAAATCGTAGAACAACAAGAAGTGAATGGAAAACTATAAATAGTCGTTTGCATGAATATTAGAATTTATTTTTTAAAATAAATTGGTTGTTTACTTTCATTTGCTTTTATTTGACGATGTTAAACTTTTAATATCAATATGATAACAATTTTATTCATAACAACATACAGAAATGTTTATTAATATTCATACTTAACCAAATAACAATGACAGCGCAAGAAAAATTGATCTGTTTATTTTTATTGAGTCTACATGATATTTGTACTCTTCCTTTTATATTCAAAACGCACCTTCTGCAGATTTTGAAACAATTCTAGAAGTGAAAACAATTCTTGTCTAAATATAGATCCAAATCGAAATATTTCTGCTGCAAGAATAGAAATTTTTAGAAACAAGCAGAATTTCACTTCTTAACTACCAGTCTTTTCATTCGACTCTTGTTTCCACGTCATTTTCTCCAATTTCGAAGCAAAAATTCAAGATTCTTTGATTTCTCTCTCTCTCTCTTTATTTTCTAGTTCCCGCCATCTTGCTTTTTTTCTTCCACATAGCTTCAGCCTTTCTCTAATTGGTTTAGCGATTCGTAATCCTCCAGATTGTTTGAGGGAGAAAGAAAGTACGAAAAAAAATCTATGGAACAGAAGACGAAAGAGCAAAGAATTTGTCCTAGAATATATTCTTTAAAATTGTTGAAACGTATAAATTTCTTTAAAAAAAATGCTGATTTTTGACTTTGCATGTGATTTTACACGCCTCGCCGACTCTTTTAAGACGCGTTCCCTTCCTTTTTCAGTAAAACCTTTTTCTAAATTTGAATAGAGGCGACGATTATTATGTGTTCTTGTCGCAAATGTTGGGCTAATGCAGATTTGGTACATTAAGTCTGTAACTACAATTTCCGATTCAGATTTTCACTTTTGTGTAACCATTTTGATATATACGACTAAATTTTTTTTCATTTGGTGTGATATACTTATTAAATAATAGAAATCTTTTTTTAGAGTCGTTATGAATAACTGGAAGGCAAAAAGAATATAATTTATTTAGAATGGAAAGGAATTTGAAATCTAAAATTCTAAACATTTTCTTTATTTTGTGTTTATTTTACATATTTTTGCAATGGATATTCCTTGTTCAGTTTCTAATTGTTTAAAATTTGTATTTTTATTAATATCAGTTTATTTGAAAAATAATTTAAAAGGAAGAATAAGTTAAAATAAAACCAGTGGAAGTGGTCTCGCAAAAACTTTCTCGTCTATTCTCCAATAAAGTTGTTATCTTAGAGAACGCCTTGAATGGCATTGGCGTATAATAATTACGACATATGAACGGTTGGAGGAAATTTCACTATTTTATTGAATCCACTATGTGATCCTTGGCGATTTTTTTGGCAATTAGCGAAAGTTTTGGCCTGGTATGCGGTCGAAAATATCTCAAAATTGAATTTCTGTTTTAGATGCGTTTTTCACAACCGATTAAAACAAATATTTGACACAAATATTTGCAGTTGTAGGTATAAACTCTCATGCCTAATTTGATATATATAAGTATGAATATATATTAGTACTTGAATTATCACATGTTTCTGAAAGTATAGACTGACAGACAGTCATTTCGTGATACTATGATAAGTGACTACAATATACAGGTTAAATCTGTGAACCGAATTTTATCTATCTAGTTCCCTTCATTTTGTATTTATCGCATTATCCTATATTCGAACAGTTAGACAGACAGACTTCCTCTGAGCAGATTCTGCTCAGAATTTGAAAGAAATCTTCAAATTTGGTATAAAGACAGTATACTAAATTTCGCCCGTGTAGATCAAACTTTTTTTTGTCTTTGTCACAGATTTACAGAAGACCGGACAGACATTTTTCAAAAAAAAAAAAAAACATTTGGGAATTCAGAAAGATCTAAAACTTTGAAATTCGTAAAAAATCAATTTTTTTATCGATTACAATACTTTATCTGTAATTCGTAAACGAGAAAGATAAATTGATGACCAACTCTACATGTCATTTCGATAAAAATTACATGTGGACATGATTCATATTCTTTACTTTTTCAATTCTGTTCTCGTATTCCGATTCTGTTCTTAGCCTATTTTGCCTGAAAACAATACATTTTTGAATTAAAAGCCTAATAAACAATTCTTTTCACATGTTATAGCGATAAGTGGGGGAAAAACAGACTTGTTACGCGAGACATAAAGCTCATCGAGTACAATAAAACTCTCGCTATAACAGATGAACAACAGGCACATTTTCACCGTTTAGAATCGTAATCAAATTGTTATTTCTCTCATAACATTAAAAGATACGACGCCAAAGCCATTCGGGAACATAAAATTCGACAACCGACTGATTTTTAACCTGATTGAAGAGAAGAAGATCCATTAAAGTTATTTTATAGTCTAATTTTCAAATTTGTTCTTATTTTAAGAGTGTAAATTATTGGGCTAAGTGATGCAATGGTTGGAAAACTCAGGCACTTATGGTCGGTTTTTTCAGAATCTACAATTATTTGTTTTCTGTTACAGCAAAATTCACAAAAAAATGAATTGAATGAATTTTATTTAGAGTCATGTTTAGAATCCTCAATCAACCAAGCGAATTTATTTTTTAGAAATTAACAGCCTATATTTAAGAGACACAATCATATCATGTCATAAGGAACAAAATAAATACAAATGCGTGGTCTTCGTTAAGACTTATCACAGGGTGAAGCCTGAATGATATTCAACGCATGAATATAAGAATGAAATCTGATTTCTAAGAAGCAGAATATCATTGGTTTCAATCTAACTCTGTCAGTAGGATTTACATCCTGTCATTAGAGTAGAGTTAAATCGTCTCTACCCATTATTATACTTATTTGAGAATACAAAATTCGCTGACTTATGTGCTTGAAATGATGAAAAGGCTTTGAAATTTGTCAAAAAAAATGAAGTAGTTGTTGAAAACTATGCTAAAAACATTTATAATAACTGTCAAAAATTCAGAGAGCAATTTCACGAAAACTAAAGTTGTATAGTTGAAGAGGTATTTTGAATTTTAAAATGGAAGATAACATATTTGTTGTAATAATATCTTATTTGGTAATGTAGAAGGACGAGAATTTTTATAACTTCTTTATGATGTAGATGAAAATAATAGACGACTTTCAGGAACAGTTATTCAATTATTTTTCTAAGTTCCATATTTCAAGAGACAAAACAAACACAAACACGAAAATATACCAAACTCTCTTAGAATAAAATCTAATAATAACACCCAAGAAGGACCACTGGAAATATACTTTGATATTAATATGATAACGCCATCTGTTGTATCAAAAGAAAAGATAGTAGAGATATGTAACTGCTACAGTAAGGCCTTTTTCATCGACAATTTTCAGAGTGGGGCCATGAATTTAGAGTAATTTTTCATACTTTTTTAATTCGTCAAATCTGTCAAAAAACTTTTTAATTGATAATAAATATTAATTAGAATAGCGAATTTATGCTTCACATTCATATGAAACTCTTTTAAAGAAACTAATAACCATAAGGTTTTATGTATGGATAAAATAAAACTGACAGAATTGAAAGGCATGAGTACTTCGAAATTAATGTACTTATACACGTTATAAAAATGTAATGTTTTCTGCTTTTGTTATCCTAACCATTTTGAAATATCAAAGCAGTCCACAGCTTTTAAAAAATGGGCGAATTGCCAGTATGCAAAACAATAAAAAGACAAAAAAATTTCATTATTCAATTGTTGTGATTTTATCGTGTGTTAGTTACATAAACAAAAATTTTCATAACAATAACATTTTCATACAAATTTCGTATTTGCTTTCATTTCGATTGTCATGGCAGGTGTTCATTAGCAATTGCCAATAGTGCAAAGACTCATAGAGAGAATGCAAAAGTTAACCCCTTAACTGGTTTATTTTCCTTATTACCTAATAAGATGACTCCTTTAATTTTGGGAATATTTTCTTATTTTGATTCAAATGGAAATCCATGGAATAAATTAAATGGCTTATCTACGTTTCGAAGTCATTTTACTATTGAATTATAATTGCTATGATTGAATATTGAATTAATTGCTATATTGAATTATAATGATTTATTTTTTGTTTACAACTATCAAAATTCGATAAATCAATGCACGTACGCCGTAAGGGCAAACCGGTTAAGGGGTTAAAATAAAAATTTAGGAGACACATAAGCAAGCTGAATAGAGGAAAGAACATTATTTAAATTATTTTTAAACAAAAAATGATTCTAAAATAAGTACTCTTAAATGTAATCCTATATTTAGTTTCTTATAAACTATTTTTAGTATTTTGGTAGCATAAATTACCATTTAAACATGGGTGGTAATGAATTTTAAAGACCACGAGACGAGAATATCTGTTGAGTTTATCTGAAAATCGTGTCATGTGAACAATTGGCAATTGATAGATTTCTAAAAGGAATCTACTTAAAGTATTCCATAATAATCTACTGATAAGACTTTGTGGAAGATTTAAGCAACTCTAGTTTTCAATAAATTTTAGAATTTCTGGCTTTAGTACAGAGGTCAATTTTTAGTAGAAAATTGCAGTTCTGCATCTATCTCACTTAAAAACTGCTATTTTTATTTCAAATAGAAATAAAAGATTAAAATGAAATCTGCTATGCATATTTCAATGTATCATGTCAGAACATCATTTCTTGAACGGACAAGCACCACGTGCTCGTGTAAGTTAAATTATATTTTCATTCCTTTTAGTTGCTTCATTGAATCAGCCACTTTAGTACTGCAAATGATCTAAAAAACTTTGTCTCGCATTTATTGTTTGAAAAAATATCCCATTTCCTATTTATTTCACTTCATATAATCACGTGCTCAAAATGACATTTTTCTAAGTTTTATTTACTGTAGTCATTAACTTATTTTTTTTAAATCAAAGCTTTTGTAAATGCAATGGCAACGCTTTATTAAAAGCTGATTTTTTGAGATCTCGGGCAGATAATAAAATTTCAAATTTTCGTCTGCGTATTTTTATTTTTAATTTTCGCCTACGGGTGTTTGTTGAAGCCGGAAAACCTCATTCCTAAAACAATATCATGTTCTGACATGATAAAAACAAACTTTTTAAACAAGTTTTCCGAGATACAAAATGAGGACTTGAATCCACCACAGTCCTCCACTTTTTATTCTATTTCTGTAGTTCTGCAGTTCCTGATTTGAAGAAATAAAACGATGTAGGAATGAAATACATTTCTACCTTATTATTCTCTAATAGGACCAATAAATGCATCAGTTAAGGTTAAAAATACGTTTCATTTTTATTATTCATTTTGTCATTCGTCTGATTCAGAATAAAACAGGCATGAGAAGAAAAGCTGGAAGGAAATTAAGCAGCACTTGGAATTAGCTTCATTCCAAAAAATGCCGCTGGCATTTCGGTGATTGATTATTTGCATTTGTGCGATTGCTGTGGACATTCCAATGAGGAAAATATCGGCTAGGGGATAAAACTGCAAGACTGTTATGGGTGAAAAATATTTCGCTATTTTCAATATTCACTTGGAAATACTATTTTTTATGTTTGGTATGTTTCTTTCTTTTTCGATTCAGTAGTTTTTAATCGTTAATGACTAGAGGATATTTTAGGGATTTGAGATTGGCAGACAATTTTCCCGTTTCTTTGGAGTAACTGAAAGGAATTTCATCCCTTTTGTTGCATTATTGCTTGGAATACTTTGGTTATTATATCTTCCAAAGAAATGAAAATGAAAGTAAGATATTTAAAAAAGTAGAATTTTCTGTGTTTATAAATTTTTTATGAGATAAGTTAATAAATTAAAGGATAAATTTCAATTTAATGACAAATTATTTTACATTTCGCTTAATATTAGAAACATTCAAATTTTTGGAATTGCATGAATAGTTTTTATTATATATATATATATATATATATATATGGAATATTTCAGCCTTAGGGATAGATGCAATTAAAAATCTTCGTTTATTTTAATTAGAGTAACGTTTAGAGATGTATCTGATTGATCAGTAGAATTTTTTATGTTTATTTTCATTTCAATTCCTTATACGTAATTTAATGATCAAGATCCACCTAAAAGTAAACTTTTAAACACGAAATTGGGATGACTATTAAAACCCTGTTGTATTATCTGCAATGTTAATCGTATTGATGAACCACTCTAATAACAAAATTGATAATTAAATTGATATTATATTGCTTTTAAAATAATTTTCAGGATAATTTATTTTTTAATATTTACAAGATATTATTACTTTACTACTTTAAGACTTGCTATTCACGTTTTGCTAACAGAGGGTTCACATAAGATATTAATTATAGCTAATTTTAGTTATAATTTAAATATAATTTTATGCCCATTTCATAATTTAAACATTAGTACACAATTATCCCACATTATAGCAGTAAATTATCTTAAAACGCTCTGATTACTTATAGAAGTATATTAATAACGGTGACCAGTATTATGATATTACAGAGATATTATTTATACAATTATCATGTTCAAGTCTTCCCTAAGTATCATTGCACTGTAAATTCTCTTTTTATTTGCCTTGTAAATTACACAGGAATTAAAAGGAATTTTTATTTAACTTTTAATAATACAAATTCAAGCAATTAAATATTTGATGAAATAATAAAAACAATTTGAAATTAAAAACAATAATGTAATGTATTATCGCAAATTGGGCAAAAATGTTTTTAAGAATATTTTAAAATATTTAACACGGCTATTTTTTACAGTAACTAGGTTTTTATGGAGCAGTAGCAAAATTATACATTTTCAGAGTTGGTTAAAAATTTCATATTTTTTTAGTAATGATTTTTTTAAAATTCCAATTGCATAGTATTGGCGTAAAGACAGAAATATCTTTCCACTTTGTTTGAAAAGATAGTATATTTTATTATTGTATTGATGCTTCTAGATTATCAGACTGTTTATGAATCGAATACAATTCGTTACTTTTTTTACAGTTCCCGTGATAAATCTAAAAAAAGGCTAACTAACTCACTAACTGTTAATTATTATCTATATCTTTTTTATTATTATCTACTTTATCCTATTATTATTATCTACTTTATTATTATTTTATTTATCTTTTATTGCTATGCACTTTATCCATTTATTATTATCTACTTTGTTATTGTTTAATGAATCTTTTTTATTGCTATTTACTTTATCTTTTTATTATTATCTACTTTATTGTAGTATTTAAGCTAGGCTATTAATTTTTTAATCTTTTTTTTTGTGGATAAATCCTTCCACTTCTCTGAAAACCATACACATCTTTTAGCGAATTCTTTAATAAAGTATCCACAACGCCAGGTTTTGCAAACATTTTCCGCGTCTCGCCCGTCCAAAAATTATCTACTTTATCCAAAACAAACAACGACTTTATTATGCATCTGGTAAACCAAACGCGACTCACTCGCCCAAACCAAACGAACAGTCTCACTTACCGTGAAATAAAATCCACACTCCAGTCACCTGCGTTTCTCCTCCTGTTATTTTCACAGCTCGCAGTTCCTAATTCAGCGTAAACAAGCCGCTATAAATGAAAAATGCTTCTTCCCTTATTATCCCGTAATGAGACAAATCGATGCGTCCCCGGTGGATGTTAAAACTGTGCTTCATTCTTATCGCACGTTTTACTGTCCCGAATAAAATCACGCATCTGAGCAGTAAAATTGGAGAAATTATACTGAATCTGGAATTAGCTCCATTCCAAAAATGCCGCCGGCATTTCGGGCATTGATTATTCGAATTAGCGTAACTGCAGCAAGGGTTCTGACGCGGGAAATATTGGGGGATAAAAGTTATTTGGGATGTAAAATGTTTCGTTGCTTTCCAATGCTCGCGAGGGAATCCTTTTTTTACTCATTGATTGTTGCTTAGTTTTTTCTCTCCTTCTTTTCGGTCGTTAATGACTAGAGGACATTTTAGGGATGTAAGATTGGCAGACAATTTATGCTGTTCCTCTGGAGTAATTAAAAGGAATTTTGTCGGTTTTTGTTGATGATTGTCTGGAACGATTTGCGTACTTTTGTTCTCAGATGAAAAGTCGTAAATGAGAAACGCAATGTATAATGGAAACGAATTTCCCAAGCAGCAAAATTTTTCTACTGGATTTTTTAGAATTAATATGATGTACATTTTTTGATCGTTTTGATATTAAATAATAGTTAGCTTTGACGTTAAGATGATTACAAATATTTCGAAAAAGCATGTGAAATATAAAATTTTAAAGTAATAATATATTGTAATGTAAAGTAAAGTAAAATTAAGTAAATTGTAATGTGAAGCCAAGTAAAATGAAATTGTAAAATGAATTATAAAATTGTAAAATTAACTATTATAATGAATAACTGGATGCAATTTTCCGAGAACAACTATTTGTAATTTGTTTTATTTAATTTATTTTGAACAAACCACTTTTGGCGTTTAAGTGGTTTGATGCAAGTATTGACATTTCTTAATTTCAATTAAATCTCTTATATATAATTTTTGCATGAATATTTTAGAAAAGGGTTTTCAAATCTCTAAATTGCAATAGATACAATTTTATATTTTTAAATAGCTTTCCACATTCCTCCGTATTGAGAACATGGCCTTCTTAATGGATTCTAGTCCCATGATAATACAAATACAAAAGTAACATTTGTTTACTAATGAACCTTGTATTTTTCTATATAACTTGTACAATTTCTATATCCACCTCACTATCCTAATTTATATCTCTCTCACACACATATTGCTTAGATAATAAACAAAATCTTTATTCGTTGACTTTCCACAACAAAAATTCCCAAAATCGAATGTTTGATAAAAGTAACAACGAAAAAAATTAAGATTTATATTACATAGCAACAGTAAAATCTATTGTTCAAAATTTTTCAAAAAATATTATTAAAAAATTATTAAAATTTACTACAAAAATGTAAAACGATGCGTATTTTTAGAAGAAAATGTTTTTTTTTAATTTTTAAAATAGTGCAAAAATTAGTTTTGTGCAATAATAGTCTGAGGAACTATTGCAACAAAATTTCGCTCAGTTCTTAATTTCTGAAGTTTCTGATTAAAATTCACCTAAAAACAATAAATAGGAAGTACCAGTTCTCATCCTTCAAAGAATGTGCATGCCAAATTTGACGACTTGATGTCAAAAAGTCTATTTTATTAGAAAGCCAAGTTTGACATAGGTAAACAGTGTTCGAATTTTGTTATTAGTAAAGGTCTGTTAAAATAATACTTGGAATCTTAATTAGATTTCAATTGTAGTGGGAACAGCTTTTTTTAAGAAACACAATTGCGTGAAGAAAAAAATATATTGCATGATTCATAACAGTAGATTGTATAAAACTTATAAACATAATACAAATGTTATTTAAAAGGAAGAGGCCGTATTTCCAATTAAATTAGTTGTGAAATAATTTGAATAAATTAAATATATATCCAATGTTTTAATTATTAAAAACAAATTCAAAGTTAAATATTTTTAAATATTTGATTAAATAATATGTTATTTATATATTTTAGTCACAAAAATAAGAAAATAAAACGCATAAATGAATTAGAATGATTATATAGTTTGCAATCAAAATAAGAGCTTTTATCATATAAATAAATTAAGAATGCTATATTTATAAATTGCACTAAAAATCTCCTGATTTTTCTATTATTACCTTTTGCATTTTAGTAGCTTTAAATATTTTTACATTCAAATATATTTTTCATGTAAATCTGCTTTTTAAATTGTTTATAAATTGGAATAAGAAACCATGAAATTGAAAGTACAAGAAAACGACAATTTCAGATTACTGGATTGTTTGCTTTTTACCTGATGTGGAACAAAATTACAAAAAATATTAATAAAACAACTTTTAAAAAATTGAATTGTTTTAAACGCATGCATATATTTGAAGTGATTCTTAGAGATTTTTAAAATTTTATTTGAAAATAAGGTTAAAAACGTTTACTAAGACTGATTTTACAATTAACCCATCGAGCGTCGGCTGTCTAGCGCAAGTTTGTTCTTAAAACGGCGGCGGTCAAAATAAAGGTTGAACACAATTTACAAGAGAAGAAATTGTCAGGACGTTCCTAAACCGGCATGGTGTGTTTTGCTTTCCCCCGAGCAGTAACAGCGGGGGGTAATCTACCCCGCTTTTTAACAATAATACCACCCGAAATGCGAGGAATCGTGTGTCCCAGGGAACAGAGTGACAATTTGAGTCGTAAATCTGTCGAAGCACGACAATTACCGGGCGGTTTTTCAGATAAGAATTTGTTTTTCTCTCTGAGAACTAAGATCTTCTCTTTTAATTTGTAATGTTTTCAGAAAATAGAATTTGTTCAAAAATAAATTTAAAAAATCCAGCAATATGATTTTATAAATTTGTGTAAAAAATTGAAAAAAATGTTTAATGAATTATTTAGAGGAATTATTATTCATCAAATTGCATTACGAACATAATACTTTCTTTTTGCCAACACTCAGAGAATCTTACTTAGTTTTTCCCGATATTTAGTTTTAAGCATTTTGCTGGCATATTTGGCATTGGAAATTAAAATAAAAGGATATATATGGTACACTGATTAAAATAGAATATAAAAAATTTATTAATATTTTTTAATACTTAATATTAAAAATACTACGTTCATTTTTGAAAATATATAGCTGTTATCAAAAATTTTAAAATAAAAATGTGGAAATTTTTTTCAATTTTTTTTAATAAAACAATCTTTTGTCAATGTATAGCAAGTAAATATTTTAGTAATAATATGTTTATTAAAATATTATTAATTTGGATATTTTTGACTTATTATCTTATTTTGAAATAATTAAGATGTAAGTGGAGATAATAAGTTTTTAAAGTTAATTTTAATATTGAAATAAGAAAAAATAATAAAGCATCCATTTGTGAAAATGGCTTATATCGTTTAAAAATTATCATTTCATTCTTATTTTTAGTAGGTGAATATTTTGAATGTCAATTTATTATATCATTCTTAAACGTCCCAATTATTTGTAAAAATTACTCACAGTTTGCACAGTAATATTTTCATAAATCCATGCATTTCTCTGCCAACAAATATTGCTAAAAACCTTTTCTTTATTTAACTTACGCAATGGAATCAAAATTTCAATTGTATCCACTTTATTAAATTACAACATTATGAATTTTTGTGAAACTTCATAAATTGTGAAATCTTGTAGATAAAAAGGAGACAGCTGCAAGTATCGACCAATTAAAAATTACCCCTTTCAGAACGTTTCTTCCATGTTCATCGTGCTTGGATAATTTCAAAAATTTCATTTACAATATTTCTCTGCATGTGAATTTCAAAAGATGGATGCTCAATAAAATAATAATAATAAACACTTTAGAGTACGTAATCATATCTTCAGCAAAAACCGTGAGTGAAAAATTAGGTTTTTAGTTCATTGAAATAATAAAAATAATTGCTACACATTTTAGTCCATTAATTAAAACAAACAAAAATTATAGATATTAATGAATCTATAATAGTTTTGCCAGTTTGTGAAGGATGATCAGAGTTTTTCATTTAAGTGATTTTTACTTCCAGTCATAAAACTCAGATGGAAGAAAAGTGGCTTAAAAATGGCAATACAAAAATTTGAATATTGTGCTAAATCATAATTAATTTATATATAGAGATAAATACAGAGGATCGTGAATTTTTTATTATAGAATTAATTGGTAAAATCTGGGTTTGGGAATCATGTTGCTGTGGTAAAGCAGCAAGTTATTGGTGGTCTAGTCATAGATGTATCATCGGAGTTCTCTTGATGTTAAAATCTTCTTATCATTTGTAATTATTTTTTTATCAAAGCAAAAATAATATTCACAAATATCTTTTAAAAATTTAAAAGCTAATATTTTCGTAAATTATTATTTCTTAAAGCATGTTAAAAATTTTAATTAAAAATTTTCCGGTGTAACTCTAAAAAAAATAAATTAACTAATTGGAAATTTGTGTATTAATTTATCTAATTGAAATATATTTTACATCAATCGTGCAGATAATAAAATTTTTATTTTTCGCTTACAGATTTTTGTTGATGCCAAAAAACCTCATCCCAAAAATAATACCATGTTCTGGCATGATAAAAAGGTCTTTCACATGAGGGCAAAGGGATCTCTAAATAAATCCGTTATCACTTTTATTTGCCTCTGCTTTCATATTGGTCACATGGTCAAATTCTAATTTCTCATTGGTATTTTTATAACAGTTTGACTTATGTAATCATTCAATAGGATTCTTATTTTTAGATTTTAATTCCAAAGGTTATTAATTTTTCCTGGCTATAATTTTCTTTTTGAAAGGTCTAGAAACTCGAGTGAAGTGCACTGCTTAGGGAACTTGAGTTGACCTTACGAATATTTTTTAATTAAATAAGTGTTGATTACCTTTATGAAATATATATCATCAAGCTTTTTTATTATATTACTGAAATTTACTATTGATATCTTGCACTAAATTTAATTAACATTATATTTATGCGAAAATTGTTGAGCTTAATATGGATTTAAATTCTAACGATTCTGACTGTGATGAATTAATTTTATCTTCTGAAGATTAATACTCTAAATCGGAAAGTGAATCTGATGATGATACTTTAAATGCAGCTCGCTGTAGGTGTCCTATTGGCTGGCAAGGACCTTCCAATGCTCCTCCAAATTTTCAATTTACTTCGACTCTTAGTATCAGTGCATGGGTAAAAAAATTTCCCTTGGGATTTAGATGATTCGATGATGTTTTTCAGAATTTTTTTTCGTAACACAGTGATAAATTACATTATGGAAGAAGCAAATAAATGTGTTGAAGCCTTTTTCAACAAATCCAATTTGACAACATCCTTGAAAGTATTAAATTGGAAAAATACAGATATAAAAAAAACTACATCTACTTTTTGGTTTCCTTTTACGGCAAGGAATAATGCCCAAATCTGCTGAAACATGGTACTATAGTATAAGATCTATTTTAAGCACAACTTTCTTGTTATTTTATTAGGCTTAAAATTTCTTCTAGACGACATTTTAAAATATTTATATGGTACTGATTATCAGCAGCAATGTTACAGATATATAAAAACACTGTAATTTTTAATTTTTAATTTGTAATGGCATTTTTTTACTTTAATTTTTAAGCATGCATGTAAATCAGTACTCATGATTAAGTTCTGAATTCGCAGCCTTGTAATAGGTTTAAATAGAATGTATGTAATTCAGCCTTTATTGCATTTGTTTAATTTCATTAATATCTAAGACTAACTTTGTTTTAATGCAAAGTATTAATTGTAATTGGATATTTATTCATTAATAATGATTATTAATATTATTAATTATTATTAATATTATTGAGTATTAATATTATTCATTATTATTAATATTATTAATTATTATTAATATTATTGAGTATTAATATTATTCATTATTATTAATATTATTAATTATTAATATTATTAATTATTATTAATATTATTCATTATTATTAATTATAATTGGACATTTACTCATTTCATTATTCAAACCAATATGAAATTCAATAATCGAATTTTGTTGAATACAAATAAATGTTTATATAATAATTTTCCGTTTATTATAAACTAGCCGCATTTGGCGACCAGCCGATTCTTCAATATTTATTCGGACAAAAGGGTTCGATGAATTTTAACTAAGTCTCATAATAAGTTTTCCAGCAAAATATTTTTTAAGCTCTAAATTTCGATAGCCATATGATTCACTTGCATTATTATATAGGCCCTAATCTGTCCTATCTTTGAACTCCGCGTCTCTCTCTGATTTTCTATCAGTGCACGCAAAATTCAGTTTTAAATTAAAATTGAAATGAAGCTTCCATTAATATAAAGATTTCTTTACTCAATCTAAGTATGTCATTAAATAAAACTAAGAATTGAGAGCAGAGTAGTTGATGTTTTATGTTCACTACAGAAATTGAAAAGTTATAATTTTTTTATAATTTATAATATCTCAAAGAATTGTTCAGCAAAAATTTCCCAAATTAAATGAAACATTCAGTTTTTAATTTTATTTTTAGATGTATATAAATGATCTCAATTTTAATGATACATATTTTTTGGTTTATAAATATATTTAAAAAAATTATGGTTTCAATTCCTTTGGTCTTATACATTCATATTCTGTAAAATATTCTTAATATTTCAACTTCTCAGTAAATAAATAAACATTTCTATCTTCTTCAAATATGACTGATTTATTCAGTACTTATCTTCTTTATCAATTCTTGCACATTTAGAACAATCATCATTTTCATATTCTAGGCCAATTATTCTAGAGTAACCATGATTGGCTTCTTTAAGATCTTGATAAAGTGATCTGAAATCTCCAATTTTTATCGAATAGTTATATTGAAATTTGCATAGATCGATCAGCTTGGATAATTGATTTAGTTGATTGGAGTGCCACTTTTTTATTTTAAGGAGGACTTATTGTCTGTAGAATATTTTGTTAAATATGATTCACATAGCAGATGATATATGTAAAAATTTAAAAGTCGTAATTCATTACCATTTCTTCTCTCAATCTACTAATTTTATATTTCACTTAGAGCATTTGTTAAGAGATGTATGTCTCTCCCAAAAAAATTAAGAAATTAGATGTTGGGCTCCGATTACAGAAGATACCTTGTAGATGTTAAGCCATATTTTCCTTAAATAAAACTGTTTAATTGGATTAGTAATAAATGTATAGTAAAATATCACAGAAAACGTTTCCATGCATTTATTTCCCCAAAATACCATGTTTCATATTTGTTTCATTTTATGCAGACACGTGCCTAAAATGACATTTTTATATGTTTAATTTGGAATGATAGTTGATTTATTTTTTCTCTCCTGAGAACATGATATTGTTTTGGTTAGAAAATTTTGATATCTCCGAAATATACGGGTAAATAATATTTTTATCTGATTTTATAAATTTTGCATTATTGATTTTTACGTATACTTGTTTGAAAGAAGAGGCGTTTTCAAATAACTAACCTGGTTTTACCAGAATAGCTTTAATATTGCGTATGCTTAACGTTGAAAGCAGATGCATTTTTATTTCGCATGATTCATTAAAATGTGGAGATAATTTACAATCACGAAGGCGAATTCTTTGATTTGCACAATATATCTCCTTCACATAAGTAAAAGTAACAATTCAAAACATGTCTTCTTGTTTGAAAAATTTTAAAAAAAATCACGAATGCAAATATATTTTATTTCTACTTATTATCAATTGCTTTTTGTTCGTCGTTTCTTTGAAATGACGTCATCTTCGAGTTCGTTTAAGATTTCTTACTTTTTAATAAATAATCTCGCTCTCAGAAGATTATCATTTGGTGGTTTTTTAAAAATTCTTTTTCTGTTTTAACTGTCACACTTTTATAATATATTTTTATTATGTATTTTTATTCATTTTAATTCTTTAATTGAATTAATAATTTTGATATTGCAAACGATCAAGAAATTTTTTTTCTTGCATTTATTGTTTAAAAAATATCACACTTCCTATTTATTTCATTTCATATAATCACGTGATGAAAATTATATTTTTCTGTTTTGTTTTTGGTAGTAATTAACTTATTTTTTTAATCAGAACTTCTGAAATCTATAGGCAGCATATTATTATAAGCTGATTTATTTTATATCCTCGAAAAGAAAAAAAATTATTTTTATTTTATGTGAAATAAATTGTTGAAAAAAAACGATTAAATTGAATGTTTAAAAATTCATTAAAAATAGAGTTTTAATTTATAGGTCAAAGCATCAGTATCATTGAAAAGCTAA
>JAOUZG010030082.1:6321302-6346348 GCA_026289955.1 Argiope argentata
GCAATTTTACATACACCATTATGAGCCAAAAGTATATTTGGTACACCGACAGTTAAGTTTCAGTCTATATATATACAAGGTGGCCAGAAATAAAACACCCCTACTCTGACCTCCATGGATATCGAACTACTCATTGTAAAGGCTCAAAATTTTGTACACATACTATTCAAAATATGGGGAAACGGATTTCACGAAAAAAAAAATTAGTTCCTGAAATCACCGATAGGTGGCGCTGCACAACTGGAACTATGATCAAAAGACACAAATAATAATAAAAATTAAAATGTTTATGCGGAATGGAATGTTTCCATGCTTCCTTTTTAATTTTTCTGCCCCTTATGGAAAATAAAAATAGTAAAGAAGCTAGAACTCCCGTTGTAACTGCAATTTCATACTGTAACCAGAAAAATTTGCATAAAGCATGGTTAGAAGCCATGTTAAAAGGTGGGGAATGTCATTCTTATTAGTGATGGCTGTCACGCTGCCAGAACGCGCTTTGCTTGTGAAGTTGTTTTACGAGAATAAAGGAAATGCTCCAGCAGCACTTCGAGAGTTTCGCCGACTTAAGGATTTGCGTAAGGGACCATTGCTTCCACAAGCTCTCAGGAGAATGATCGCTCGATTCGAGGAAACTGGACATCTTGGAGTTCAGCCTGGTCGAGGACGCAAACCGGTTCGTTCAGATGTCGTTGAAGATGTTGCCACCGGTATTGTTGAACAGTCAATGGATAATGTTTTAGGCTGCAGTAGTGCACGTGCAGTGTCACGACACTTGGGTGTTCCCTATAGCACAGTGTGGAACGTACTCAGAAAAATGGTGCATTGTTTCCCGTACAAAATCCGCCCTAATCAACAATTGCAGGCCACAGACAGGGAGATTCGACTGACCTTTGCATTGATATTTCTTGCTAGAGTTGAAGTGAATGCATCGTGGCCGTGGCAGATTCTGTGGAGCGATGAGGCCCATTTCCACCTCAGTGGAACAGTGAACACCCATAACTGTCGCATATGGGACACGACAAACCCCCGTACCTTCCAAGAGATTCCACTCCACTCACCGAAAGTTACAGTCTGGTGTGGATTCACAGCCACATTCATCCTTGGACCGTTCTTTTTCGAAGAGGTTACTTCCAATGGCCTTGAGACATGTACCGTGACGGCCAACAGGTACAAAAGGATGCTCGAAACATTTGTTGTACCCCATTTGCAGCAGCGCCAATGCCTTGACACCATTACTTTTATGCAAGATGGAGCACCTCCACACATTGGACTCCCTGTGCAACAGTTTCTTCGCCAACATTTCACCACTGACAGAATAATCAGTCGCGCGTTTCCGACAACTTGGCCATCTCGTTCACCGGATCTTAATCCGTGTGATTTTTGGCTTTGGGGACACTTAAAAAACCTTGTTTATCGAGAACGTCTGATAACCTTGGCAGATTTGAAAGAGAGTATCAGTCTGCATGTGAGAAGCATCTCAGATGACCAGTTACGATCCGCAGTTGAACAAGCTGTCCACAGACTTCACATTTTACATCTTCAGGAAGGGAACCATATTGAGAAGCATTCCCTGAATCGATAACGTCCTTGTTTCAAATATGCTTGGTACTTTCAAATAAAATGTGTTTAAAACGTGTTTTTGTGTCTTTTCAGCATACGTCCAGTGGTACAGCGCCACCTATCGGTGATTTCTGGAACTAAATTTTTTTTTCGTGAAATCCGTTTCCCCATTTTTTGAATAGTATGTCCACAAATTTTCAAGCCTTTACACTGAGTAGTTCGATATCCAGGGAGGTCAGAGTAGGGGTGTTTTATTTCTGGCCACCCGGTATAATAAGTATTATTTTATTACATATTTGGTAACAGAAAAACAACGTATGGATTTTTACATTTTAGTCATAATTATTTTCCAGTTCATTAAATGACAACGCTGGTAATTATATGAATGAATTCCAATTAATTTTCAATCGCCTTTAAGGCTTAATACACCAGCTCTATGAGGAATTTTTAGCCGGATTAATCATCTATTGAGGAAAAGTGGTTAATCAGAAATATTGATACAATTGAATTTGTCTTAAGTTTCTTATGTGCATAATTTGACACTTTGAAGGCGAAGTTTAAATAATAACGAGTTTCATTGTATTTTAATTCTAAAAAAACTCGTCTAAACGTATGGGCAGTTTTTTACAAACTATAAATTTGCTTTGCAAAAATGTATCTTTGTTTTCTGATTTATTATCTAAATAAATATTAGATAATAAAAGGAAAGCCCCTTTCTTTGATTTCAACAATGGAATAAAATCATGTTAATATTAAATATTTAGAAGGTTTAATAAAGACTTAAATTCTATTGAAACAATAGAAAAATAGAATTAAAAATAATGATTTGTTTTTAATTTTTCAAAAATTAAAAAAAGAATTCTGCATTTAATCGCATGGTTAAAAATACATTTTTTTAAATTTTGAAATTATTTATAAATTTGTTTTGTGCAACAATAATTTGGAAAGTGATAGACAAAAAAGCTAATATCCCGTTATATTCTGTATCAACTTAAACAAAAACAAAAATAAATTTTTTTTAAAAATCTAAAGTCAATTCCTACTTAGGTCAACAAAAAATAATATTATTTCAGTTACTTTTTATTAAATAATTAAAATTAATATAAATAATTGATCAAAAAATTATGATTTGCAAAAATAAAAGCAAGTCCGTATCCACTGAAAATAAATTAGAAGGCACATTAGAAGCTTATGGATGTTTGTTAATACTGTAAAAACAAAATAAAGGAAATGAAACAAAGAAAGTTCTGTCCAATTTTATTTGCAAAGGATTATTATCAATATAATATTTTGAAATTTACAAAACTTCTTTTTTTAATACAAATTTGTGTATCTATCAATTAGATTAATAACATCATTTTAATCGAATATCTGTGACCTTACCTAGTTTAGCTGATATAAACCTCTTCCCAGTTGGAAATTCGAGTTTGGAAGTATAATAATAAAAGAATTCAAATATATTATGTCGCTGGAAAATATATCCGAATACATGCGAGTGAATGTTGTATTCGAATACTAACGCGAAGATTAAAAAGAATCGATTTTAGGACATTTATAATTCTTCTATGGAATGAACAATTCATTTCACCGAATAAATAATTTAAGAAAATAATATTTTTTCCTTAAGATAAGATATCTAACGAACTCAAATACAAAATAAAATGAAAACAAATACTACATTAGAGCATTTCATTTCACTTCTGCTGTATTTGATATCATCCTACGAGCTTACAATGTTGACAACAACAAACTAAAATTCCTTCAAGATTTCGCCGTGTATTTCCCTTTTACTATCTTTAACCAAATTTAAAAATTAGAACGGTTAAAAATGAAAGTTGGCAGGAAAAGGGGGGTGGTAAGGGAGTGAAAGTTCTTGATAATTGAGTTTCGCTTATATTTATAGGGCAAAAAGAAATCTTAAAAGTCTACCTGATGAAGCAAAATTAAAAATAAAAAAATCAGGAGGAGGATGTTGAGCAAAATAATAATAAAAAAATAAATAAAGGACTCTTTTACTTTTCTTGGTTCCTGTTATCTTTTTGAGACTCGAGATAAGCTATTTACACAACATATACGAATTTTAATTAAGTTTAAGAGCGGAACTTTTTTGTTATCGCCAAGTTTTATCATAACTTTTTATTTTTATTTTTTCGCTGGGATGTTTGCTTTCATCAGATCTCCTGTAGTTGCCTTGATATAATCAACATTTCCTGATCGATCAGACTTGGGAATGTATTCTGGTTTTATATCATCACTTTGCTACAAACGAAATTGCTAATTATTTAATTAAATAGTGCTGCTCTAAAGATAAAATTGCATGATTAACAATTAAGCAATAAAAGGCAATTAAAGCTTTAAAATTTGCGTCAGATAATATAAAAGTAATGGTAATCGATTACAAATTATCTTAATAAGACAAGTATTTTAGATGGTATAAAAAATAAGCCCCTTTGTTTAAAAGATAAGCTTTGGTATTAAAATTAATATTTTAGATTAAGATTGTTGACTCTTTGTTATTCATTATGAGATTGGTGACTCTTTTTATAATTTCATTATGAGGCAGATGAAAATAATAGGCAATGAAAATAATTTCAGGAATAGTTAATTAATTATTTTCTAAGTTCCACGTTTCACAAGACAAAACGAACATGATAAATATATGACACTCACTGGAATACAATCTAATAATGACTCCCAACAAGGATAATGGAAAATATACTTTGATGTTAATCAGATAACGCCATCTGTTGTAATAAAAGAAAAGATAGTAAAGTTATGTAACCACTAAAAATTTATTAATTTTGGGATTATTTGATCATTTTTCTAATGATATTGTTATGGATAGCTGTAATATTTATAATTTTCCAAGAAAAGTAAGGATTCTTTTACTATACCAGTTGTATTTTGCGACCAAAACTTTTGCTGGGATTTTTAATTGTATTCAATTTTATTTACATTTCTGAAGCATAAACTGATATTCATGATTACTCCAACAAATCATTCTCAAGCATTCAAATGTTGAGAAGAATAATGCTATTTTTCAAAGTTGAAAATGTTGCGACTTGTTTTCCAATTTGCCATCGATAAGCTGATTGATAATTGGAGCTGTTCTGATTGCTTCGTAAAGCAAACAAAGAGACACAACATTTTTACAAGCAAAAGAGAGCATTATTCAGCATATTCGCAGGATTGGCGAGGATTTTTTGCATTTTTTTTTGTGAAACGCACTGTTTTCCGATGAAAAGACCTGACGCTACTACCAATTTTTTTATGAGCCTTGAGCTCAAATTTTGGAATTTACCTCTCAAATATCTTGGCATTATTATAGGAACAATGCTCTGCACGGGCTGAGTTCAAAATTTTAATTCGGCAACATTATAGCTTTCCATCTCTATTAGCCCTATTCAACAAAATAATGCAATAACCTTTACACCACAAGCATAAAACAGGTTATTCCGAGTCGCAAATTCTTTAGATAAATATCATTATTATATAAACTTTCAAGCCAAGATTTGGTTTATTATAACTAGACTGTTCGAGGGGGCTATCAAGACTATTTTTATAACCTTAATAAAGTTCATGGAGATTTAGTAAGAAAAAAAAATATATAACTATTCTGTTGTTTGTGATATTTTTATTCTCAAATATAAAGAAAAGAAACAAAAATCAACAAATTTTTCAATTAGCTTTGACGATGTGAACCGCTATCGCAAGATGCTCAGTTGAACTGAAATTCGTTTTATTAACACTTTGGTGACCGGCAATTTTACACAGAAACTATGTCATGTCACCGGCTACTTTTTTGTAATTGAATATGAAATGGACTTGGACAATCAGATAAACTATCCGCGTATAATTCATCAAAAAGTTCTTCGCCGATACGTCATGGTTGAAATTTTTGGAATTTTACTAAAATTCTAATAAAAATGTAAATACTACGAAAATACTACGAAAAGTAATTTTTCTGTTATAGAGCGGACAAGACTAAACACGATACGCCAAGTTTTTCCAATGTTCTATATTGCCCTCGGTGTTATAAATTGAAACAGATGATGCAAGTGCAATGACGGGTTAACTCGTCACCGGTCAACAAAGTTTGGACATGAAAAGACGAGTTAACTTGTCACCGGTTAGCAAAGTGTTAAGGAGCATTTTACATGTATCTTGTGAGCACGAATTGATTCTTTTCTGTATATTTTATCCAGAAAATTCTTTTCGGAGGTTGATTCCATTAGAATACTTTAAATTAGATCAGATACCAAAATTCGAAATCCGAACGTTCTTTTCCTACCGCTCTTCAAGAGAAGATTAAAACATTGAACCCCAAAACCATTCCCTGGTACCACAACATTGCTTCCCATCTAGTTCCCTCCAAAATTACGCGTCGGAAAGTTTGGACATTGGTCAGGCCTGTGACCATTTCCTGCTCCCTTAACAATGGATAAATATCACCCGGGAGGCTGTTTACAGTGTGTTGTTCCAGAATGGTAAATTAATGGACCTCGTAGAATATCCTATTTTCTCCAGCGACAAGTTTTTCCCTCTGCATCAGTAGAACTTCCCTTTCGTCGACTGCCTCATTGTTTCTGGTCTTGGGTCGCATTCCATTCTTTTTTTTTCTTTTTTTCTTTCTTTTGTTTACGGTCTACGTTTGGAAATAGACAAAAAAGTATACAGGAAACTTTGTTTCTGACATAAAGAGAAAAAAAGGGAATAATTTATAGATAGTTGCCCCCGACCAAATTGCTCAAAAAAAATGAGGAAGGAAGCATAGTTTCGCCATTTTTTTCTTCTCCGTTTTTTTTTGTCCTTCTATTTGATTAGGTTTTGCCTCTGCCGTTGCAGATTGTTTTAGGGATTCGTTTCTGTGTGGGATCGGAAGAAATGAAATAGAATGTGGTTTCCTTTTTCTTGCCAAATCATGTATAAATTCCGCTTTTCATTATCGAATAAGAGATTTGAAAAAGAAAGAGAGATGATAGATGGCATTCAGACTCATTTGATATTGAGTTATTGCATTGCTTAAAGATTGTTAGGAACGAGATTGCGTATAGTATTTTATTTGCTCAGTTGGCAACAACTATTTAATAGTTATTTTGCATTTTGAAAAAATAAAGACATGTTTTTTATACCTTTCAGTCTAATTTAATACCTACAGATTAGTAGTTAGTTTGTCTGAAACCGGGAAGTATTGATACAATACAGTTTGGATTCAATATTCCTTAACCTTATCTATCTAGTTACAATTCTTACACGAAACTTCTTCATGTAAACGAGATTACATTTTAAATATGGGACTCATTTGCTGCTTCATTTATGGCAGTATTAATTTAGCCATAATAGTCATGTATTGCCAAGTTCATCAAATTTAACGTATGCTTTATTTTTATTAGTCTAATCCGATAGTCAACAATTCTCCAAATGTATTAACAGCATCAATTTAATCATATAAGCCAACTTTTAGACATGTCACGCCTAATGAAAATAATAATTTCAATTATACTTGTGATATAAATATAGAAGATTCTGATGCGTTAATTATGATACCAAATAAAAAAAATGAATAAAAGGTACTTTTTTGTTAGCTGAGCGGCAGAAAAAAATCGCCAAATAATGAAGAATTCCGCCAAATTTTTGACAGAGATTTTAAAACGAAAAATTACCAAATAAAGTAGAATTTTGCCAAATTTCCGTTTATTTCGTTATTTAGTTATTCGACAGAGAAAAATCGACAAATAATGAAGAATTCCTCTAAATTTCTTACAGTGATTTTAAAAGGAAAAATCGCCAAATTATGTAAAATTTCGCCAGATTTCTTTTGCCACTTTTCACTGTCACCTGGTTAAAGGAAAAGTACCGTATAAAATTAGAGAATTATGACTAGTTGTTGAGAGAGAAGACTGTATCAAGATTTTATTTTACGATATCATTCGAAAATAGAAGGCACCATTGGTAACGTACCTAGAGGCCATTCCAAATGAAATTAAAATTGATAAAATCGACTGTACGATTAATACTAGTCATTGCTTTTGTTCCCCATAGAAAACATGCCTCGAAATGCTGTTTTTTTAATTTTTCATGTTAATAGGGTAGTAGGTGGCCATTTTTGCCGTATTATAATAGAGCAGTACGAAACGATTTTTGCCATATTAAGGAGGCTGTAAATTTTTATATGAAATAAATTTTGAAGGTTGATTCTTTGATTTTATAAGTCATTTTTAAATGAAAATAGGGGATTATTTAAAGGAATTGTCTTATCTACTTTTCCTTTTAATAGCAACAATTTTTGATTAAAAAATGTTGATTAAAAATAAAATAAGGATAATAAGGATACAAAATGTTGATTTTAATTTGCTAAAAACATCAAAAAGGTTAAATTTTTATGCAGATCCCTGGCTGTTATTTATATATAATTATATATTTATGTATAAAACCATTATTATTTATATATAATAAAAATATAAATAATTTATTATTATATTATTATTTATCTATAACAAAACAATTTGGCACAATAATATGTTTAAGACAAAAAGCAGCGCATTTCTCAGGCTTAATTTGACCAAGTTAAGAAGATATGAATTTCACTCCTTTTTGTAAATGCTGCCTTAAAAAACACTGTCTTTTGTTTAGTAAATAAGTTTGGAGTCCGTGTAAATATTAAATAGAATTAAAAATTCATCCTAAAAGATTTCTTAGTTCGGCCAATTTTAGTCCTAACTGAGTAAGATTTTTTGCATATATAAAACAATTATAAGATCAATATTTTTTAACTTTTATTAGATATGATTAATAAGAACTCATGATTTATAAAAAATAAGATTTCTTAATTTTTTTCTGCAGGGCATTAATTGATTCTGTAATATAAATGTAATATCTTAGATCATTAAAAAATTTTTAAAAAAATATTAGAAATTAGATCAAGATTAAACAAATATCCTTCTCACTCTTTATTAATTAATTAATTTATTATCATGTGAGATCAGGATGTAATTTTCGTAAGGAGGTTTTTATGTCTCCGGAATTTACGGGCAAAATATAAAGTTTATGGATCACCGGAAATAATCGGTGAAAATATATTTGTAGCCTGGTTTTACCATTATTGCATTATTATTATGTATGCTTCTTTTACAGCAGATGCGCTTTTAAAAGACTGACAGAGAACTATGACATCGTAGCTGTTATTTCATCTCAAAATCGGTCGAGCTCCAAAATTTTGTTGCCAGCTGGAAAAGTGAAAATGAAGGTTTAAAAATATTACCATTAGGTATATATACATAAATAAAGATTAGAAAAATATCCCTCACTTTTTATTAATTAATTGATTTATTATCATGTGATAACAGGATGAAATTTTAGTTTGGTGGTTTTTATGTCTCCGAAATTTACGGGCAAAATATAAAGTTTATGAACCTCCGGAACTAATCGGTGAAAATATATTTGCAACCTGCTTTTACCACTATTGCATTATTATTACGTATGCTTCTTTCACAGCGCATGCGCTTTTAAAAGACTGACGAAGAACTACGACATCGTAGCAGTTATTTCATCTCAAAATCGGTTGAGATCCAAAACTTTGTTTGCCAGCCAGATAAATTGAAAAAGAAGGTTTACAAAAAATTATCATTATGTATATATACATTATAGGGAGATAGGGACCGATAGAGAAGTCTTGTGGTTGTATTAAACCGGTTTAAACTGGTTAATGACTTAAATTAATTAAGATAAATAATGACTTAAAAATAATGTTGAAACTGGTGATAGTAAACTTCGTTTTGTTATATTATTATTTTTCCATCAAGACATTGTTGTTGAATTTTCTCGGTAACGATCCACCAATTTTGTTGTCTCTTATTCTTTTAATGACTTAAAATACCTTCCTCAGTAGATTTATTTTTATTTTCGAACTAATAATTAAAGTATTTATTAGAAATTTAAAATCTCAGAATATTTTAAATCTATATTAATAAAAATGCAACTCGAAATGCGTTGCTAAGCGCAACACTTGAGAACGGCTCGGCCGATTCAGCTAATTTTTTTAAAATCAATTTTGTTAAGACACGAGGATGGTTCTTATGGAGAGAAAAAATGAAAAAACTGTGTGGAAAATAGTTAAAACGACACTTTTCTTACTTTCCCGCCAAAAATCTTCATTTCCTTCCCCCACACCAACTGAGTTAGATAACAGGAAGTAATAAATTATGAATTGTTTAGAAAGAAATACGTGAAGTCAGTTGGTTTTCATTCATAGATAACGGGATGTTTAAAAAAGAAAGAAAATAGCTGCTTTTATTATTAGACGGTATGAATATTTAATCTATGCCTACTCAAAATAAAATTTGGGAAGGAAAGAAAAAAAAAGAATAACAAAGTGAAAATAGGGTTTGTAGAAACAAAATTAGTGAAAAAAAAGGATAGAAAAAAAAAGAAAAGAAGGATGTGTATGTTTCAATATTATTTCCTCTGTGCGCGGCATTTTCCAAGCTAAATTTAAACTTTTGCATCTCTTGAAAACCAATTGTGTCTGTATTTGTTTACAGTGTTTACATTTATGAAAATTTGAATCTCATTATTCTATAAAAAACGTAGAATTTTAGACCTTTCCCTCCATCATTTAAGTAAAATATCAATTCCGGGACGATCATTGCTCGGATAGAAAGAGAAAAATGAGTAGTACAATGAACAGAACATCTGAAGAAAATAATACTATAAATGAAATATATGACTATCAAAATTTCAGCGGTTTAAAAATATTTTCTTGAAAAACCTGTTATGAGACACAGTTACATAAAATATTATTTGAAAATTTTAGCGGGCATTAATACTGGCGAACCGACTGGTCGCCAAAGGCGGCTAGTAGATGAATAAAATTTAGGAATAAAAACTACACGAAAAGAAGAAAAAAATATTATATGGGTTCAATAAATATCCATTCACTATGTTGGATATGAATAGCCAAATATATGCTTGACTAATTATAAAACAAATAACAAACCAAAAGATATACTCGATTATATTCCTTGGTTCGGAATGAACCCTTATTATGCAATTCCCTTAAAAGATATCGTATAACAAATTTAATTTATGCCATCGCGCTACACTGGTTTCGCAAGGAATAAAGATCCTTCAGAATATTTTCGGGGTGTTTGTTACTTATATCTAGATAAGGATCAATATCCTTAGCATAATTCAGTTTGATGCAAATTATTCTTAAACATTTTCCACTAGAGTTACCTTGAATAATAAATGTAAAATAGAAACATTTTGCCTTTATTTTAAAATCAAAGCATTTGCATCGAGAAGGACTTCGTTTCAAATATTACCTTTTGATACCATTGAATTTGGGATTATTTAATACTTTGAAATCTATTGTTCATTCTTGGGTATTGCTATTCCTTAGAGAAATGTCTAATTTAAATTTTAGGGAAATGGTAGGAATCTTATCAGATTAGGAAAACAGTACATTTTCCGAGTATATTCGCCATTTCGCTAGGATATTTGATTTTGACTTTAAAAATTAAACAAAATCACGAGATCAAGAAAGATTAAAAATTTAACTTACCATCTATCAGAGGATAAAAATTCAAAAAATTATATAGAATTTAATAATGGAAGTAAACTATGTAATATATAACATTATTAAAGCAGAAGGAGTTTTCGAAGACATGAATGACACTTTGACTTAGTAAGTTCTTTCTATTTCTATCACTCGTGGTACCGATTTTGTGACGAACACAGCACAGAGCGCCACAAAACGAAATGAGAAAAATCTAATGAAACTTTTATCCCTGTGAATATATACTGTGATATTTTAATAGGGATTTCTCTAGTATGTCAATCACATGTGAATTACGTGTAAGGGAATCATAGGGTTCTATCTTTTAAAGGAATGTGCTTCAATGGACAATATTTTATCCCTTTACTCGGAGTGTGGGAATATGTCGACTTTTAGCCGATTCGGTAATATTACAAAGCTTCTGTAGTTTTAATTAGCTATAACAAGTGGAATGGATCAGGAAATAAGAGAATAGTTTTAGAATGAAATTACTATGGGCTAAATTAAAATAAACATTTCGATATTAATTAGGGCTTAATTTATATATATATATATATATATATATATATATATACACAAAGTACACAAAGATGAAAATTTTTGATTTTTTTACGTCTATAGACGGATTGTTATTTTTATAATGCCCACAGAAAGAATTTTTTTCATGAATGCATTTTTAATCAATTTTGACAGCGGAATCGAATTAATCTGAGCAATGGCAAAAAAAAAACATGGCTAAATGTGATTTTTTTCTACTTGAATAATGATTTATTGTAACCTATTTTAATAAGAGAATGTAATTAACAGCTGTATAAATTAGTTTTACTTACGTGGAGCTTACACGATAATGTTTTCATATCAGTGCATTTTTTTTTCACAACTGAGTGATATGTATTTAACACATTGAATGAGCCCGAAGATATGTTTTTGCTCAATTCAACGTAAGAATATAACTGAAATTTGGCACAAAACTACATTTTTAGTCACAAGAAAACACATCGATTTTCATTGTTGAGTTATTGAATTTATGAGTTTTTGAGGTTCCATTCGTAGAAGATCACTGACCTATAGATAGTGAATTGTTTGACGATTATGGTTTTAAAATTCGATATACATTTATGTTTTATATTCTATATTTGTGTACCAAATTTTATTTAGATTTTTAGAGTGTATTTAATATTTTTACTGAATTTAATCTATATTAATAAAAATGCAACTCGAAATGCGTTGCTAAGCGCAAAACTGGAGAACGGCTCGACCGATTCGGCTAATTTTTTAAAAATATTTTCGTTAAGACACGAGAATGGTTCTTATGGAGAGAAAAAATGAAAAAAAGAAAAATCGAGGAAAATGGTTAAAGCGACACTTTTCTTACTTTCCCGCCAAAAATCTTCATTTCCTTCCCCCATGTCAACTGAGTAAAATAGCAGGAAGTAATAAATTATGATTTGTTTAGAAAGAAATACGCGAAGTCAGTTGGTTTTCATTCATAGATAACGGGATGTTTAAAAAAGAAAGAAAATAGTTGCTTTTATTATTAGTTTGCATGGATATTTAATCTATGCCTGCTCAAAATAAAGTCTGGGCAGGGAAGAAAAAAGAAGGATGTGTGTGTGTCACCATTTTTCCTCTGTGAGCGGCATTTTCCAAGCTGTTTTTAAACTTTCGCATCTCTTGAAAACCAATAGTGTCTTTATTTGTTAAGTGTGTTTACATTTATGAAAATTTGAATCTCGTTATTCTATGAAAACTTGGAATTTTAGTCCTTTCCCTCCACCATTTAAGTGAAATATCAATTCCGGGACAATCATTGCACGGATGGAAAGAGTGCAATGAGCAGAACATTTGAAGAAAATAATACTATAAATGAATTATATGATTATCAAAATTTGTTTGGTTTAAAAACATTTTGGTGAAAAGCCTGTTATGAAACACAGCTACATAAAATATTATATGAAAATTTTGGCTAGAATTTATACTGGCGAACCGACTGGTCGCCAAAGGCGGCTAGTGTAAGATAATAACTGAAATTTGATACAAAACTGCATTTGTAGTCACAAGATAACACATCGACTTTCACTTATTTACATCACTGCACTTAGAAGTTATGATTATATAAGTGCAAATTTACAGACTTAAAATTTGATAAATATCTACATTTTAAATGATAGATCCGTGCACAAAACTTTATACAGTTCTTTAACGTGGATCTAGCTTTTTTTCATGAATTTAACGAAAGAATATAACCGAAATTTAAAACAAAACTGTATTTATAAATACAAGATAATATATCTAATTTCGTAAATTTAAGGCATTGTATTTAATCTTATACTATAATACGAGGAATGGTTGTCAAGTCGAAAATCGTCCCAGAATTAATAAACTCCGGTAAACTTGGGGGTCTGGGGGTTTTGGCCACGAGGAATCGATTGGCGCCAGTTTTGAAGCGCTACGGTTGAGCAGTTCGGAGTTACAGATTGGATATTTTCAAACTTTATTAGTTCGCCATAATGGCTACTTAAATTTTCAAGTGGTAACGTGCTGCCATCTATAGCCAATATGCCATCCATATCAATATTCATATATATATATATTTTCATTTCATGCAGACACGTGATGAAAATTGCATTTTTATATGTTTAATGCGCAATAATAATTTATTTTTTTAAATTTGAGTTTTTGTCAATCTGATGGCAACATACTAATAAGATAATTTTTTCCCTTTTACTCGTAACGCACGCTTGGAGCTTAAGTTTTAATTTTATCTTATACTATAATACGAGGAATGGTTGCCAAGTCGAAAATCGCCCCACATTTCCGACATTTCAACATTAACCAGAAAAAAATAAGGATAACTTTGATATTTTTACTAAATACGGCATGTATTGTGTTGATAAATCACAATTGGAAATTTAAATATTCGAGTTAGCTTCGATACCTGTTTTCTCCGAGCGGAGCTCGGTCACCCGCTGGTGATTTAAAATTTGATTTATATTTACATTTTAGATATATGAACCAAATTTTTTTTAGATTTTTAGAATGGGTCTAGCATTTTTACAGAATTTAAAGCGAATATATGGCCAAGATTTGATATAAAACTTCATTTGTTCTCCCAAAATAACACATCGGTTGCTAATTGATTGAAAATAGCTAATTGATTACGCCATTGAGTTTATGAGTTATTGTTGTTGCAAACGTGCGAAATTACAGATAGTTAAGTGTTTGATGCGTATAGTTTAAAATTCGATAAATATCTACATTTTTCCTGGTACATCTGTGTACCAAATTTTGTTTATATTTTTAGTTTGAAACTAACGTTTTTACTGAATTTATATTTTATTTGCCTGGCTCTTTGCGTTTTTTGGTTACCAAATTTTCTTATAATCGAACAGTTTGAAGGACAAATTTTTAGTGAGTGAAGTTAACTAAAAATCTAATAAAAATCAAAAGTCGTAAGTGCAGTTCTTTATACCAAAATTCAGTCATGTAGTTCAAAGCGGTTTTTGAGTTATATCGTTCGCAGAAAGCAAAAGGAAAGATAGATTTGCTGATATACAGATAGACTGACAGAATGCCGAAATTGAGTTCTTGTTCACAAAAAACAAACAAGTAAATAGATATATTTACTGAAAGACAGATGGACAGAGAAAACGCCAGAAATGATTTTTACGGTTATAAATTTGTGTGCTGAGTTTTATCTATCACTTCGCTTTGTAATTATTGTGTTAATTTATATTCAAACAACCGGACAGACTTTATTCAAAATTTGGAAGCAATCTGTACATTCGGCGTAAAGAAAGTACTCAAAATTTCAACCGTTTAGACCTAATCGTTTTGAATTATGTTTGTCACTGATAGAGATATGGACAGTTTCAAAAAATGTGTTTTTGATAAGTAATAACTTAACGTGGAGAATAATTAAGTATTAAGCCTTCTATCTTTATCACCAAATTTGAAGATGTCGCGAATGAGTTGCTAAACCGCCAATAATAACAAACAATCGTCATTATTTTAAACATGGTGCAAACCTTAACTTTCGTCCGCCATTTTGTTGGTTTCACAGAAGATCACTAAGTGCTTTTTCTGTTCTGATTTTTTGACTCGTTAAAATGATTAAAATTTGGGATCTGCCTGCCAACGAAAAAAGATGCAGTGACACATTTCCAAAATTATGGATTTATTACATTTAAAAATGCGTGTTTGAATGGACATGAGATGAGTTTATATGTGAAAACGGAGAAACAATGACGGTGTAATGTATGAAAGAGTTCTGACCACCTAAGTAAATTGGCTCGATATGGTTGGCGGTCTTTGGCACATCGAGTCTAATGCGTAAGTACCACGTGGAGTCTTAAATAACCGACTAATAAGTAGAGATGCCTGCTTTCTGGCACAGAGGTAGCGCGTCTTCCCCGTGTTCTTGGAGAGCCGGGTTCGAGTCCCAGTTCAGGCATGGTTGTTCTTCTGTGTTCTATCTGTGAGATGTGTGAATGTGCCCCCCCCCCTGTAAAAAGGTGCTGTGCAAGCGAATGTGATGAATGAGTAGCAAAAGTCGTACTCTTGGCCCAAGTTGGTGCTACTTGAAACAAGAGATGCTTACCTTCGGCTTAAAATCTGCTTTATCAACGGGGCTTGTACAAAGCAAGTGCCATGAGTAACAACAAACATAAGTAAAGATTTTTTTAAATATTGAGCTCCAATGTGTTACAATTATAATTATTCCTCAATATTTCATATACAAAAAGTAAATATATTTGAAAACATTGAAAAAAAACCCGGAATTAACTAACTAGATTTAACTCCAAGGCCTCTATGCTTTAAACACCAAAAAGAATCGTATCTTTAATACTAAAAAGGACTGAATTTTTCATTAGGCTACGCGTTCCCAAACTTTTTCGAAATATCTGAAGCATGATTTTACAGGGGAAGGCGATAAACCGTAACGGGTCGCCTCGATCAATGCAAATTCCAGGATCCACTAGAATTATCGGCGCGACGCTGGTCGCCTTAAATACCAAGCTCAAAGATCAGAAGAAAGAGATGAATATACCAAGAAAATTAGATCCGGCCAGCCTTTGTTTCAGGACACAAATCCAATATCGATCGAAGCTCCATTTTATCATCTTCGAAAAGAAGTAAAAAAAGAGTTCCCTTTACTTTTTCTTATCTGGGATTTATTCTCCAGTAAAAAAGTTATCAATCTTTATACTGATGTTCTAATTTTTTAGTTCTTTCCTTCATTTTTTTGATGAATTTCCGCGTTTTTTATTCATTTCAGAGATTGAACTTGTAATTATGCTTATAGTTCGATATGATATTTTTAATGGCATATAGGAATGTAATTAATTAGGTGTTATTTACTTAAAATTTGTAATTAATCCAAATAGCTTTTCTGGTTTCTTGAATTTTAAATTAAAATTATTTTAAAATATCATCAGTAAATCGAATTTATTTTGTTTAATTTATAATTTAATTTTTTAAATGTAAAATTTCGTTAATTTCTAATTTGTTTTAGTTAATAAAAGTATGCAGTTTGATTCCTCAAAATCTATTTTATTTTATATGGTAATTTATTCTATTAAAATCAATAACAATTTTTAAATATATTTCAAAAGAATTGCGAAAGTTATATAGCAAATTTTTATTGTTGATTTTTATTGTTAGATGTTAAATAATTGCATTCAAAGTGTAGTGTTCTGTTTATTTATTAAATATATATTTTTTATTTACAAAATTAATTTTAAATAATTCTATTCTAAGATTATAATTGTCATTGCTATTAATTAACATCATTATTGTTTCGTATAATTCAGAAATTGGGATCCAAACAAAGTATTACATCCATTATGCCCAGTACATTGTGTTTAAAAACTATTACATTTATTAAAAAAATCTGAAAAATGGCTTAGTATAAATAGAATTTAGAATACTATAATAACTTAATATATAATACAAAAATTCACTAAGCACAAATTGTATGAAATAAATATCAGATGCACTGCATATACATTTCAGATGATTGCTTTAGAAATAGAAATTATTATCGTAAGGCCAGCTGGTTTTAAAAACAGTGTTTGTTTAAAAAGAGAGACAATAGATGTACTCCTAAGATAAATCTAAACAAATGCAATCTCTACTTGCAAAAGATACTTTACAATTTATCCATAATATTTTTCAGAATTCTGAACGCCGACCAATACCGTGAACATATCGAAATACCGTTGTAAGACATTTTGAGCTGATAGTGAGTCCTAAAATAATAAAACAAATGGTATGGAATGAAATTTCATACATCTATTCTATATATTATTCAATATTTAATCTCGTGATCTTGCTTATATTTTCAAATATTTATAACCTTTTGGTTTCTGTATATAATAGCCATATCAAATAAAGGAAAAATGTTTTTGTAAACTGTAACGGATGGTTGTGTCGTAGCCGGACCTAAAACAAGCACACAAAAAGCCACACCCACATATTTTGATATATTAATGGCAACTCTAAAGAATAATATTTATATTCTGTTTGTTTAGGGTTAAGGAACTTAACTAAAATTCGTCAGAAATAGAAACCTTGATTGGCAATTTATCTGATGCAATAAATAAATAAATAATAATACGTTATCCACAGAACTGTTATAAGTGTTGCGATAATCCACTTGGCTTAAAATTTAGCAGATTTTCTTCTTTACTAAGATTCCTTTTTAAAAGTAAAAAATACAAATAGTGGATTTTAATTTTGAAATAATCTTCAGCTTATATTTAAATAATTGTAGTACTACTTTTCTAGGTTTTACGTTTATTTTAACTCAGCAATTACTTTAATATTTGAAATATATGTAATAGATATCAGATGCACTGTATATTCATTTCAGAGGTTTGTATTAGAAATGGAAATTAATATCGTAAGCGCAGTTAGTTTTAAATACACCGTTTGTTTTAAAAAATGAGATAATAGATATTTTTATAACCTAAATCTTTACAATATATGTTAGGAATATGACTACATTTTTATATTACTACAACAATCAGAATATTTCATTTCATACGGATTCAGCAACTAAATATTTATTTTGGTATTATCACTGTAACTAAGAATCTATTAATGATTATTTTAACTATTAACAGAAAACTAAAATGGTGAAATGATATCAAATGGATTTTAACGGTAATTCAAAAAGCACGTGTACCGTAGATTATCTATACAACTTTAAATTTTAGTTACTTTGCAACAAGAAAAAAAACCCAATGGTGTTAACCCCTTAACCGGTTTATTTTCCTTACCATCTAATAAGTTGGCACCTTCTATTTTGGGAATATTTTCTTATTTTGATTCAAATGGAAATCCATGGAATACTTGGCTTATCTATGTATTCGAAGTCATTTTATTATTGAATTATGATTGTTATGAATGATTTATTTTTCGATAAATCAAACTATCAAACTTCGATAAATCGATGCACGTACGGCGTACGGGCAAACCGGTTAAGGGGTCAAATTATTAAAAGCACAAATCCTTAACTGTTGTAATTGCTAATAGTTTAATGATTATTATCAAAGTCAAACAATGTACATAAACGATAAGAAAATAAATTATTAATTAATCTTCAAGAGAATCAGTTGTTCTTCAATAATATTAGAATTCTCAATGCATATTGTACATTTTTCTCACAAAGTAATAGTTAAATGGATTAAACAGAACAAGGTCGTGAGATCTAACAAAATTTTCCATGAAATATAGCATTTCGAATACAGCTTTGATGCAGAATAAGCGGTTGTATTTCTCAGGCTGTTGCTTCTGATGTAGAACATTCTGAAAAACATATATCAGCTTTAAGACTACACATCTTTTTCCGTTCCTTTTATACTCTACAACCTGTTCCTCGTCATTTATAAGGGTGCATAAAACGAATATCTCCTGTTCTAGGAACAGAGGAAAAATTCGAACCATTATCCATAGTCGAAATGGAAAGAATCACTCACGGTCCTATTCTTTGGAGAAACTGGAATCGAAACTCTATGGGTCCATTTTTTTCCAGCATAGCAGTATTTATTTAGGGATCAATTTCCCTGTGCACGGAGAAATCCGTGACAATGTGGACATTGCCAAAGTATTCGGAGGGAAAAAAAGGGAAATAAAGTTTCCGGAGGAAAAAAAGTTCCGCAGCGTTGAATTTATATAGATGAAATAGATTTGGCAAAGGGAAAGATAGGTAAGAAAATTTTGTTTTTACTTTGTGGTGAAAAGGTTACTTGTTCAACTATCGTTCTTCATCAAATTCTTTGCTAGGATTTTAAATTCTCTGAGAGTGTGAATGAAAATCATTTCATTTCAATTCATGAGATTAAAACGATTGAAAAATTTTAAAAGGATGTTCGATACGAACAAACGACAACGAATCACAAAAGTTAAAAGGACATCATGCGAAAGAAACAAGAATAGAACCATCTTATTTTTTATAAAATTTTTGCTCTTAAGCATATATAATAATGTACCTCAGGATCTTAAAAAATTAAATCTGCTATCACAAATTTCAAGTTATCATGTGCGAATATTATTTTTTTAAGTCACTTGGTATCAATTCATCATACATTGATATATATACATATACCTTTCTATACCTCTTCTCTCTCTCTCGTGTTGATTCTCATTTTCTCCTCTGCTCTTCTTCGTGAGATAGCTTATAAAGACACTGCCTTTTATTGGACAGACAGGAGAATCAGGTACATGGTGGGCATTCGCGTCAAGTTGTAGACTTAGTTTTGCTTTAAAACGAAACGTTGTTATAAGTAAACCTGAACCCTTCATATCAGTTAAACTTACAAAACTTTTTTAAAGAATATTTTACAATAAAGTACGACCCTCAACATAAAAACGTTTTTCATGATTTTTAATTCATTTTAGGTGATTTGATGAAATTTACAGGCATTTTCCTACACAATATAAAGTTAATGCACTTTTCACAATGTATAACGAACTGTCCTTTATTGCAAATACAGTTGGAAAAAACATTATTAGATACCTACGTTATCACTTCCCCTTCTTCAGTTTTTTAAAAATCGCCATCTATTGTCAACAAAAAATGAAGTCCTATCTCCCCTATTTTATTGAATCTTACATTTATTTTGAGGGCTATCTATTCACTTCAAACATTTTTTTATGAAGCAGTACTTCTTTTATTTCACTGTCAGGGATTCTTCATCATAAAACCCGCCATTTCCATTTTATAGCCTTCATCTGAAATATGTTTTTAAATTTACTTTTGTTCATAGTGCGTTTTACGCGGTATTTTTTATATCGTTTGGCTATGAATATATATATATATTTCACTTCGATAGACACACCCTTTTAACGATGGATACGACGATTAACTGGTCAGACAGTATTCATTTTTGTTACGATTTCTCTTCATAAAATGCAGCCATTGAATTTTGAAATCTAACCAATATTCGTGCGAAAGCGAGCCATAATATATTTATTTATTTATTGACATAAATAAGCAGCAAAGAAGCAAAATGTGAATCAAAATCGGTAAAAGTGATTAGTGTGCCCCTTGCCGTGCCAAGGATGCCAAGTCGCCGATAAAGATGGTGGACAAAGTAAACTAACACTTATGTGAAATAGTTACGTTTACCACTTTACGCAATATAATTTTGATTTTTTTAACGATAAGTACTGTTTTTTTTTTTCAATTGTTTGGCGCAGAGCAGTAGTTAAAGCATGCGATGTCTCCGGCATCTGTTAAAGGCACCGGGTAGAATTTTTTAACTTAAAAAAAAAAAAAAAAAAAAAAAAAAAAAACTACGGCTTCGCTAGCCGTGGGAGTGAGAACCTAGTAGTTTCGCTAATATGTTGAACACAAACACTGTGTGGATAACAAAAACAGTACATAATCAAAAGAAGAGAAAGAACAGAGGAAGAAGCAATAAAACCATTTTCCATACAAAATTTCAAACAAGCATTATTTCCTAAATTCATCAGCTCGCAAAATTATAGATCTTCCACACACTCTTCGTCCATTCGATTCGAAATACTGTCTTCCTTTCCACTATTCTTGCACAATTACCGGCATAACAAATTATCAAGGAAACCAACCGTTAGAGAAAAAAAGAATTATGAGAACTGCGAACAATTCCATTGCATCTGACTTTAAAAGTAAGAATGCAGACGATTTCGTAGAATACGAATTCAGACGATTTTTTTAAAGCGCATATTGACAACAAAAAATAGCAAAAGCATAAAGTTTGTTAATTCGTATTCACATTAAAAATAAAATTGCAGTGTCTTAATAGTTGTAAAAAAGATTTTAATTATAATAAAGAACAAAATTAAAATCTTTCACGATATATTTTATTACTTTTAAATTAACTCTTATCTTTAAATAGTCGTAGTTGAAGTTCAACTCAACCATCGTTAAAAGTAGTAAATAAAACAGCATTAGGGTTGCTAGAAGAGCGTTCCGTTGGGTTGCCATATTGGCGACAAACTGAAACTCTAATGGGGGCACACTTATGATCACTTTAACATCAAAATCTATGGTAAGACGATAAATGGAAATCCCACCAACAATTAAGTTAAAATAAGCCATGAGAAATTTCCCACACAGGATTAAAAAAATAAAGAATGAAATGACAAGAATTTAAATCAAAATCTAGACCTAGCCCATCATTAATTAAGTGTGTGTACAATAATATTTGTTGTAGAATTTTTCTTTCAGTGAATTATGATTCAATGTATTCTGTCAGTCATGATTAGATGAAATCAACCGATTCGGAAGGAAGTTTTAACGAGGAAAACATTAGAATTTCCCATTTTTAAGGGAAATTAAAGTCGTCTTTCTTTTAATAGCGATCTATTTATAAGGAAATGACATGACTTAAGTCAATTTAATTCTTTATTATTGAAAGGGAAGACCGGTGATCTATTTATAAGGAAATGGTTGATATATCAAACTAATTCTTTATTATTTACAAAATAGATAAGCGATTTATTTATAGGTAAATACTAATTTATATCAATATATTTCTTTAATAATTACAGGGTGATGAACAATCTATTTATATGTAAATCATTAACATATATCAATCTATTTCTATATTATTGACAGCGTTATTGGGGATTTATAAATATAGAGATTTATAAATAACTTATATTGGAGATTTATAAATAACCTTATATTGGAGATTTATAAATAAATGACTTGACTTATATCAATTTGGTATGACAAGTTTATTAGGTAGTATGCAAGAAAGTTTTTAGGACACCACCTCAGTTGGTTTCAACTAAAAATCCGTAGGTTACATTTTCGAGCTAGTTCATGAGATTCTGTTACATGAAATATTTAAAAGCTTATCTGCTTTTATGAGCTAAAATTACATTTAATTATATAGAACGTTGTTCTTGCCATGTGTGGGCATAATTTAAATTTTTAAACTTTCAGTGACATTTTACTTACTTTTGTAAGCCTAAGTGGCATACTTTTGGGTACACGAGGAGTTTTGTTGTGTTACTTAAATAATAAAAAAACTGTATACGACAAAAAAAAATAAGGAATTGATAAATGAGTGATATTTTAGTTTATTAATTACCATTAATTTTACAAATACACTGAGCAATTAATTCTTTGCAATTTGGGTTGCGATATATTTATCCAGTTCAATAAATTTGAAAAATCTTATTCTTAACAAAGTAGAATTAGAACAAATGATATGTAAATTTTAAAATTTTTTGAAAAGTCAAATAATTGAAAAGCATTAATGTTAAGAAAAGAAAATAGAACATTTCACAACATAATCAATAAAACTAAAAAGAAAAAAAAAACACCCTTAAACCTTAAAGTAGAAATGCCAGCAATCGGTAGCACTCATCTAAAGAAAATCTTAAGAAACCTTTTAAGGTTATCACTAATTGACAAAAACTTAATCATCACGTTTCTAGCAAAAAACGAAGGAATCCCCATCTCGGCAATCGCCTCACGTTTTCACGCCATTAATAGAATTATGAACAATTCTCCATTTTCATCACAGATGTAACGCCCTCCCCCCCCAAAAAAAAAATCAGTTAAAAGCAATCGCGAGGAGAGAAAAAAAACATTAAGACACAACGAAAATATATTTGAGAGCATGGGTGGGCGAACAACAAAAAGGATAGCGAAAGAACGGGGGGGGGGGGTAGAAAGAGAAATCTGAAAGCCGACAGAAAATGGAAGAAAGGAGAAGTCTTTTGATTTTTTAATGCTTTTTTTTCTCTTCTGAAGAGAAATATCAAAAAATAATACTGCATAAAAACGGAATAAAGAAAGGGGGGACAAAAAAGTCTTCCAAATCGAAAAAGAAAGAACGAAGAAGAGAAGGCGTACGTTCAACTCTTTCACACCCTTTGGAATATGCGGACACATTCACAGGAAGGAAAAGAGGGAAGGGTAGGGGGAGTTGATGCAACAGAGCGTGAGAGAGTGACCATTAGAAGGTGGCTAAATCGGGACCACCTACAAAGGAGGACTTCCGAATTGTCAGCGGCAGAGCAAAAGATAGGCGCGCTAGTATGGGGGACTGCTTGTTATGCGTCACAATCTGTCAACCCTGGAGATACAGGGCCTAGGAGGAAGGAAGTGAGGCTTTTGGGGTGGGAGGCACGTCTGAGTTTAAAACAGGAATTGCAAGATGAAGTGCTTGCTCCCTCTGGAGTGTTTGAGATGAAGTGATAGATGATAAGAGTTAGTGTGGGAGAAAGTCGAAAAGAAAGAGTTCTGTCATTTGTTTTCTGGAGAAGTTAATTTGTGAGAAGATTTGGCCGATGTGACTTCTGCTGGAAATAGATTCTTATTCTTCAAATTTGTAAATTAAAGTAAAAAATTGTATGTTTTTAAGGAAGTAAGTGGAACTGTTAAAATCATTCGGATAGATGCATTAACTCTCACGCTGCGTATCCCGCGATTTCCACGGGCAACGTCGAAGTTGCAAAATTTGCGCAGCCCGTTATATCCGCGGGGAAATGAAATGATCTGCTTGGAATTATCTGAGTTAAGAGAAAATTGTCAGACATTTGAACTGATATCATTAAACATAATTTTTTTTAATGAGTGAAATCATTGTGCAAGATTTTCGGAAGTCATTGTAAAGAAAATAGCAAAATATCGCTTCAAAAATTAAGAAAAAATATATTTTTTAAGAAATTATCTGAATGTAGAAAAAATTTGTCAGACATTTCAATTGATATCATTAAAAGGAAATTTTTTAATGAGTTAAAATTATTGTGCAAGATTTTCGTAAGTTATTGCTAAGAAAATATCAAAATATCGCTTCAAAAACTAAGAGGAAATATATTTTTAAGAAATTATCTGAAGTTAGAGGAGGAAAATTGTCAGACATTTAAATTGATATCATTCAACAGAAATTTTTTTTTAATGAGTGAAGCCATTTTGCAAGATTTTCGGAAGTTATTGCTAAGAAAATATCAAAATATCGCTTCAAAAACTAAGAGGAAATATATTTTTAAGAAATTATCTGAATCTAGAGAAAAATTGTCAGACATTTAAATTGATACACTTAAATGGAAATTTTTTAATGAGGTAAAATTATTGAGCAAGATTTTCTGAAGTTGCTAAGAAAACATCAGAATATCGGTTAACTTTAAAGTTTAAAGTTCCTATTAACATTCTATAAAATTTTGAGTGCATAAACTCGTTCACTAAATTATTTTTATACCGAATTTTATAGAATTTCCCCAGAGATTGGCTCAATCAGTAGCTTTTACGATTGAATAAATATTTATGCTAATTTATTTGCAGCAATATCAGAAAAAACTAATTTTATACATATCAATTGAATTGTTTAATTGAATCTAAATCTTTGATATATATATATATATATATATATATATATATATATATATATATATATCACGCATGAGATGTGTTAGTTAGTTTTGT
>JAOUZG010030082.1:6346448-6370451 GCA_026289955.1 Argiope argentata
TATATATATATATAGCACGAATGAGATGTTCAAGTTACTTATGTCACTTACCTATGGAGAAGCCCGCCGCTGATTCAGCAGCAGATTTAAGCCGATAGGAGCGACTCTTGTTTTTGAAGCATCCCAACTATGGTCAAGAGTATACTTAGCTACACACTCACCACCTTTGCTTTCACAGCCCCTTTTTACAGGGGGCATAGTCACACATCTCACAGATAGCAAACAGAAGAACAACCATGCCCGAACCGGGACTCAAACCCGGGATTCCAAGAACACGAGGAAGACGCGCTACCTCTGAGCCAGACAGCTGGCGCGAATAAGATACATTATGGCAATAATTGCTTTATTTGTGCCTTGAAGTTTACGTTCAGTTGATTAAATTGTTGGCGTAGTTCTGTAAAAATTATCAATTTAGAGCGCCATACAACTTCCAAGAACTGTGAATATTAATCCATTACCCCCGTATTTTGCAGAAAGTCTGATTTCTGCCAATCAATTATCTTTCATGTGCGTTCTCGTGTCTCAACTAGTGAATATATTATACATTAGTAAACAATTATACACCGAGTTCACTTCATCTAAGAATCCCTCAAAGTTTTGCTTATTTAAAGCCTGCAACGATATGAGGTTGATTATTTTTGTCACTAACGCCATTAGATTATCATGAGGTGTTAGAATACAAGGCATGTTGTTTAGCGATACAGTGGAGTTCAAGAATTGAAGAATTGAATGCCTTACGTCTGTTTTAAATAAACTAAAGAAATCCTATTTTTTGCCCACCATAACTGGAGCAGTTACAGAAAAAAATTCTTTACAAATCAAATTCTATCTTAACAAGAGAATTTTAAATAGTCATACGAATATCTATGCCCCCTTTTTTTTAAATAGAATGGCAACACTAGCGTTTGTTCGTAATACTCATAATGAATTTTGTTGCAAATGCAAACTGTTTTGATCGGCAGAGTGCCCAAAATATTGTGTCCTGTACCATCAATGACATGTGTGAAAATGGTTAGAGATTACTGGTCTAATCTCTTTTAAATGCAGTGCGTGCTTGTTGTTTTTAATTGCAGCTATTCTCCTCTAAAGAGAAGGCCAATTCATTGGTATTCTGTTAGGCTAAAGAGTCAGGATATGTCCTTATTCTTGGGGTCATATTCCAAAACACAACAGATTTTGTTACTTAGATTATCAAGTTATTCCCTCTAATATCTCTATGGAAATCTGCCAACGGTTGAATAATTTTCTGAAGAATTAACATTTCTCAAGTTCCAAAGAAGTGCAACGTCGAAAAGATGGCAGAAAGTGCCAAAGTTCAATGTTTCACTCATATTATATCTTTACATAAAAGATGACAAAAATAGTTAGTTACAGTTATTCTCTAAAGAGAAGGCCAATTTATTGGTGCTCTGTTTGGCTAAAGAGTCTATTAGGATATGTCCTTCTTCTTGGGGTCGAATTCCAAAACACAACAGATTTGGTTACTTCGAGTATCAAGTTATTCCCTCTAATATTTTCATGGAACTCTGCCAACGGGTGTATAATTTGCTTAAGAAGTAACATTTCTCAAGTTCCAAAGAAGCGCAACGTCAAAAAGACGACAGAAGGGGCCAGAGTTGAATTTTAACGTATTATATCTTTACATAAAATATGACAAAAATACATTGTATAGATCGGTATTTATTACGAAAAAAAGAGAAGCATATAATTGTATACATTCACCCGTAGTAGAATAATTTTTTCATGTTTCTGAATGCTCCGATTATCAAATTCCGAAGACAAATGTCTTAGAGTAGATGGTAAATGGAGATTTACAATTTACCGTACATCTTTGTATAAACAATGGTAAATTTTCATAGTTAAGCTGTATAATTATATTGAATAAATAATTTCTAACAGAATATATATAATAGAACTTTTTGAATGTTAAACTAAATTTCGCTGTGTAAGTATGCTCACATTTTGTTACTTTGAAGCTCGAACGAAACTAATATTATGATTTTACGAAATAAATATCAAAATAAATTTGTAGGTAAACCTCTTTAGAACTCACCCAAAAGCGAAGAAAGCAAACTATCGATTAGCTGGGTATCCAGTTATTAACTGCACCCGTATTTATTTAAGAACCAGCAACGGAGCGAGGTAGCAGGGGAAAACAACTTAACTCAACATTTTCTGGAAAACGGGAACGAAAAAGTTAAAAAAATATATCCACTCTTTCATTCGTTCTGACACGCTTAGAAACGTTGGTAAGAATTCAACTCTAACTTCCAGCGAGTTGTCAGGAAAAACCTATTCGCCAAACTCTGAAACCCGCATGAAAAATATCAAGAAAAGAAAACTATGAAGAATAAACTCTCGATAAAGGTACGTGTGTTTACAGCAGATTACGGAAATCCAAAAATTTCGAACAACATGGGTGAATTGTGCGCGCATTGAAAGAGTTTGGAGTTGAGGCGAAGTTTTGCTGCTGTTTTTGCTACGGAATGATTGAGGTCGAAACCATTTCTTCTCCTTCCCGTAGAATTCCTTTTGTATTGTTATTATTATTATCGTCTGCTTCTTTTACACACAAGGAAATATTAATTTTTCTCCGAGAATTTTTGGATCGTTTGTATATAAAGCTTCAAAGGCGTTGGGGAAGAAAAGAATTTTTTATTTTTCGTCTGCCAGAAATCGTTCAATCATTTGAAAAATTGTATGGCTTTACACAAAATTCTTTTATTCGCACACTAAGGATAAATAAAAAATGTGACATCTTTTCTAACGGTTTCAAAATTAGTATTCAGGCTCAAACCTGAATGATTAAAATACTTTATAGAGGCAAATAAGTGAAATATTTTGTTGAATGTGATGAATTATTAAACAAAAAAAGAACTATAACAAGTTCCACATTTATTATGCAGCTATCAAAATTCTATTTGGATATGTTTTAAATATAATTTTCTTATTTATATTTCGCGAACATTGATCTGTATTTCTTTGTTTTGCTTGTAAAGATTTTTAAATTATTTTTATGTATTTTATTGAAGTCTGTTGGCAATGGCTTTGCGATCTTTTAACTGTAGTCAAAAATTAAGGAAAATGCAATAAGTGTAATGTCATTCCCGATTTAATTATTTATAATTATAATGTATTTTTTATATAATTTCTATTCTTTTTATTTTCTTCTTATATATATTTTTCTTCTTTATTTCCCATTCTCTCGGATTCAATGAAAAATTAAAATAAGATATTTTCAAGAATCTCCAAATTTGAGACTGAAAAATCCAATTTTGAACTTATATTTGTTGGTATGTATAATAACTAAACAGCTGCTTTAAGATTGTTGAATTAAATTTGAAATGTTACTTTTACATCTAAATAAAAGATTTCTTTTAAAATTTGAACAAAATTAATGTATAAGAAGTGTGGCTTCTTATGTATGAGTGAAAATAATTACAAAGAAATTAGGAGTTAAACGAATAAAATTTGGTGCACAGATTTGCATTTTAAAGAGTAGATGCAAATGGAAATTTAAACAAAGTTTTTCAATTAGTTGATTTTTTATCGTAATTTTATCTTGTCAAAACATGATAAAGTATTGGAGATTAGGTTATTGGCGTTAACAAAACTCCGTAGGCGAAAAACAAAAATTTTATTATCTGCAAGAGCAACTAAAAAAATCAGCTTTTAATAACGGGTCGCCATTGCATTTGCAAAACTCTGACTTAAAAAAATAAATTAATGACTACTGCAAGAAAATGTCATTTTGAGCACATGATTACATGAAATGAAATAAATAGGAAATGTGATATTTTGTAAACAATACACGCGAGACAAAGTTTCTTCGGATCGTTTACAATACTAAAGTGATTGATTAAATGAAGCAATTAAAATGAATAAAAATATAATTTAACTCACACGGGTACGCGGTGCATGGCTGTTGAAGAAATGTTCTGACACGATACAATGAAATATGCACAGCAGATTTCATTTTAATCATTATTTAATTATGTAATGCAAAACTAAAAAAAAGGATTTTAAAAATATGAAATTCGACACACAATCTTTTGACTACAATTATAGCTCAGCTTCAATTTTTTTCTTTAATTCAGAAAAAAGCGTATAAAATACACATTGTATTCTCTGCTCTTGTATATTAACATCGTGTGATTATTAAGTTCGCTATCCTATAGGTTTTTTCTTAACTAACATATTATTAATCATATGCCAGTGACATATGATTAATAACATGTGCATATATTAAAAGGTATTCGAAAAAATTTCGTACATACTAAATTTCGTACAAATATCAGAGAATAAAAATATGTGACCTTGGATCTCATTATTATAATCTAATATGAAACATGTAATAAACACACCTGTTGAAGTAATAAATTATAAATTCAAACACTTATATATTGCAATTCATTCAGCTTTGTGTAAAATAGCTGATTTTCGGAAAGGAAAAAAACAAAATAGAAAATTTTCAATAAACTCATATTTTTAAGAGTTCCATTTTTCCCTTTCGTAGAGACAAACTTCTTTAGATAGTGTATGACTTTATTAATCAATCACCTGTGATGCCTTTGTAAAATATATTATATTTGGATACCTTTAACTAAAAATCATCAATTTGATTAAAAACTTTACAAAGTTGTGCTAAACATTCTCCAAAATAATTCAAATTAATAAAACCACATAGCAAATGTTGCAGGAAGATTTTTCTCTCTAAAGTTCTGCATATTTTTGCATTTAATTGCATATTTTATGTTACATTTTGTACTATATGTAGAGTGATCCATAAAAAATATACACTTTCCGGATGTTGTAAAACAGTAAGAGTCAAAGACACAAACCACTTAAGTGAATTGCAATGTAGAAACACTCTAAAAGTTTGTGTCTCACCCTTGAAGGAAGTTACATAGGCAATTCCATGTCTGTCTTGGAATTAGCAAGTCGCAACAGCGGTGTCTGCAGCGAAAAATGCTTTTTGTGCTCTTCAATTTAGCAAAACGGAATCCACAATTGTTGTGAAATCGGTTCTAATTAGAAAATCTATCAAGAAAAACTTAAAACTTCTAACTGTTTGTATAAAGATATAAGTATCGAACGACTGACTGTATTGCAAGAAGTCGTTATTAAAAGGAAGCCCGAAAAAATCAAAGCAGAGGGTGAGTTGTCAAGTACAGATTTCGAAACCCATCAACTGGTGAAGAAGAAAGAGAAGGAGGAGTAGGAGCAGGAGGATGAGGAGAAGGAGAAGGAGAAGAAGGAGGTGTAGGAGCAGGAGGAGGAGGAGAAGGAGAAGGAGAAGGAGAATAATAATAATAATAATAAAGCCTTGAAAAGGATTTCATATGAAAGCAGATGTTGCAAAATGTGAATGACTTTTGTCAAACAAAAGCACTTTGTAGTTTATCCCAATGTGGAGCTTTGTTTTGAAAGTGATGATTTTGCCGATTTCTTTCATCGATGGAGAACATTTCATGTCAGTGGGAAGGTACAAAAGCACAACGTTCCTTTTTTGGAGGATGAAAGAGCCCCAAATTCGCAGTGACAGATTCTGTTGTTGTTTTTGTTGTCCAATGGTTAGCAGTGCTAGACCATATCCATGACTGTATGGGAAAAGATTGCAGCCTCTGTTAGTCACAAGGACCAGAGCACCTAGAAATAGGCAGAGGACCGACTCAGCTCTATCACACATTCGCTTGCGCAGGCCCTTTTTACAAGGGGAAGGGGGGCATATTCAGACATCTCACAGGTAGCAAACAGGAGAACAGCCATACCCTGACCGGGACTCCCAGAACACGAGGAAGACGCGCTACTTCTGTGCCAGAAAGTAGGAGTGCAAGATTTTACTAAGGCGAATTTGTTCAGTGAAGAGTCCAGAAAGAAAGTGCATGGCCTGTTCTAAGAAATCATTCGTAGAACATCTGCGACTGCATCTCTAATATAGATTAAAATAACCTATAGAATTCTGTTACTGGTAACATGTAATATCTTACAATGCTTTTAATTTATAATGCTTTGAAACTGTATACTTCTTAATGAATCGCCCTGTTAATGATGAATTTTGTGTATAAATTGAGCAAGTATATCTTACCACTAACCTTTCTGGTCCAAAGTTTCATACAGATGAGCAATTTTGTTGTAAAGATCATTTTCTAAAATTTATCTGTCATGTTTATTGTTATTATAAGCATTGTAATAATTTGCGTGTATTCGAACCCACAGACAACAACAACAATATCTTTGATGGAAAGTATACAACATTTATTAAATAAATAAAATTTAAATGATGAAACTTTATAATAATACCACCAACCAATGCTACTTTGTTTTAAGACTCACTTATTTGAATTAACAAGTGAGCGAACAGACAGACGAAAGGTCGAAAGTTCCTATTCATAAATTAACAAAAGAGATGCCAGATAAATTTCTTTAGATTAATAGATCGTCCTCTCTTTGAATTCTTTTTCTAACAAGCATAATTGACGATTCGCCAAAATCATATACTTCATAGATTAAAATTCCTCAAATTTAGAGAATGATTTTTTTCATCATTATAATACTTCAGATTTTCTTAACATTCTATTCTAATTTCCTACATTCTAAAATTATTTATATAACTTATTTAATTAATTAAAATTATTTATAGATATAAAATGGTCCATACTCATGTTCCAATGAAGCTAATTTAAAAAGAACTTACAACAAAATCGATTGCAACACGATTGAATTTAACTTACGAATATTATATTCTTGTATAAAATTTTGGAAGATTAAAATTAATTCTGTTAGGCATATTTCAATGTACCATGTCAGAACATCATTTCTTGAACGGCCAAGCTACACGTGCTCGCCCAAGTTAAATCATATTTTTATTCATTTTAGTTGTTTCATCGAATGAGTCACTTTAGTATCGCAAAAGATCCAAAAAACTTTGTCTCGCATTGATTGTTTAAAAAAATATCACATTTCCTATTCATTTCATTCATCACGTGTTCAAACTAAAATTATTCTAGGTTTTATTAGCTGTAGTCATTAACTTATTTTTTTATAAACAGAGCTTTTGTGAATGCGATAGCAACGCGTTATTAAAAGCTGTATTTTTGAGCTGCTCCTGCAGATAATAAAATTTCAAACGCCTACGGGGTTTTTTATTGTTCTCCTACGGAATTTTGTCTACGTCATTCCCAAAATAACATCATGTTCTGACATGATAAAAGGTCAATAAAAGAAAACAACGTATGTTAATAAGTTTCACAAAAAATCCTATTATTTTCCCTTAGCACAATATTTTTCAAATTCTAGACATACATACTTATGCATAAATACATAGAAACTATTTTTTGAAACTTTTGAAAGCATTCTGCATTTTAAAAACACATTTTTACAAGTGCATCAGAGTTTACAAAACATTTGCATTCTGTATAAGCGAAATCAAATAAATATATATATTTACTTATATTTTACTTTGAATTAGAAAGAAGACATATTTTTCAATGTTTTTCTCTGTGAAAAGAACGCCTCGTGCCCAAACATTGTAAGCTTCTTCTGGTAAAACCTTATTATTTCTAGAAGGGGAATAAACCCAAAGTAATAATGAATTCGGTCCGTAAATATAAATATACGAACACCATCTTTTGTTGAACTTAAGCAACATTAGCTTTCGAGTTTATTCTGATACCAAACATAGAAAAAAAATACATAAAAATAAGAGCTTTCAATATTTGAGACGAAGAAATAGTTTTAATGGGGTTTTATTGTAGAAGAAATTCTATGACGACTAAATTGAAATAACTTTTTAAAAGTTTTTCGAATAAATTCATCACGCTTCGCGAAAAACCCAAAAGATGAGCGGGAAAGTTTTAACAAAATATATATTCATTGGTAGGAAAAAAAACATTAAATAAGTAATTCTAGAGGGACGTTACATTTACTATTTTTTTTTCCTTCTTTTTCTTGATTTTTGCATCCTTGAAAGTATTCAAATAGATTCTGAAGCGTCACGGTATCATATTTCCACTGGTAAACAAAATAGTGGAGAATAAAGAAAATTGACAAAGCTTCAAGAATGACAAAGAAACGCAAGAGTCATTCTTTTTCTCTCTCCATTTTTCTGCTTTTTCTTCACGTTTTTCTCTATTCAGATTTCAAAAATAGAATTTCATATACAGATGACAAAGCTGAAAATGCGTAGTTTCATAGATAAAAATTCTTGAAATTGTCAGAATGCATTTCTGTCTGTTTTGTTTTAGTTTTGTTTCCTTCTTTTTTCCTCCCTTCTTCTTATCAGAAAAATCTCAAGCTGTCAGACGACAAAAATATTTTTTGAACAGTGAAAATTCTGGAAGCGTATTTGTAATGAAATTATGAATTTTAAAAGAAGTGTATAAATTGTTATTTTTTTTCATAAATTTATTTATTCGATCTCAAATATGTTAAATTCTTTCATGAATTTAAAAGACTCCTAAAGAATTATTTCACATATTTTAGCAGATGCATAGCCGAAGAATAGAAACTTTTGAAACTTTAAAGCTTTGATTTATTTCCCAACCAGATAACATAATATAAGTTATTTTAAGATTTTTGCATTTTACTTTGAGATTTCAATAAAGATTTCATTGATATGTGTCTACTTAGGATAGATAATCTTTGGTAATTTAAAAGCATATTGAAAGCATTAAGAATTTTTTCCCTTCAATCGGACCGTTAGAAAATGTTGAGAACTTTTACAAAGTGCGTGTAAAAATATTTAAATAAAAAGCGGAAATCAGATAAGAAAATAAAGACAATTTTAAAATGAAATTAATCTAATCTAAATTAAGATAAATATTAAGAAAATTATTTGGATTTAAATAAGATTAAGAGATTATTAGACATAAAATATATGTTTGTGTGATGATATGTATTGTAGTTCCAAATTGATGGAAATGAAACGATGATAAAAAGCTATAAATTAATTTATTTTAAATTTGAAGTTTATAAGATTTAAGTTTAAATTAGTCTTTAAATAGTAATTTTAACAGGATTGAAGAATCAAAACAAACAAAAAAGAGGCGATAAAAGAGGTTTCCTAATTTTTAATAGCTTAAAATAAAAACTCCCATTTCGGAAGCGAAATTGTGAACTATATAATTTTTCTCGTAGCAATTTGTGATTACATTTTCCACTATTAAATCTCCATTGGCATGGGAACCCCTGCTATATTCCTGTTCACAGTTAAATTTTTCCTTGTTACCGGATGCCAAGGTTTTCGATTTTGGGTTTAAAATGTAAGTTAAAATCTAAACTTTAGAATAATTTTAAATCCATGCAAAAAAATAACGGTAAAAAGTAGTTGGTCGCAACTCTAAAATCTCAAGCGACCTCTATCAACATTTTTTAATTTTGCTTTTAATTTTTTTGAATGAAAAGGAGATATATTTAATGTTTTTAGCGAAAATTGCAAAGGAATCGACCTACTTTTCTGCTTTTAATCATCATTTGAAATTTTGGATCTTAAACTTTAGAGCCCCCTAGCTCCTACAGAACACGTTTGCACTCCATGGTTGCCACTGAATAACGTTTGTCTTTATGTCCCCTACCTCCCCTTAACGTTTGTTCCAATATTAATGGAACGCCCTGTATATTATCTGTGTGAGTGTGCGTGTTAATTTCTAAGTGATATACGTCCTGAAAATATTTATTTAAAAATTTAACATTTGAACTGCGCAATCTGTGGTTTCTCAAGGAAAAAATATTGTGTCGACAAATTCTTTTCTAAAACTATAAATTCAGAATACCTTCACACTGCATCTTTCTATTTCCCGCTTTCTACATTGGGATTCGGTGTACCATTCTGCATTAGTTTGGGGGGGGGGAATCTTGACAAAAAATAATAATTAGAATATTTCTCTTTTTGAAATTATAAAGAATAAAAATCATTAGAACTTGCCTATTTCTTTGATAGTATAAAGAATTAAAAAAAAAATCTTTAGAATTACCTGACTGTTTCTTCAAACCATGTTTTCGACATATGTGTATATAAGTCAATAAAAATGAAAAGAACAAAAGTTAAATAATCACTGCATGAATATTTCATCAAAGAAGAAATTAATGTACAAAAAAGTAACACAAACATACTATAAGGTACTTTAAACATATAAAAAGGTACTTTTTTACCCCAAAGACATAATTACTCGTGAAATCGATCAGTTAGCTAGCTCTACTTCATTTTATATAATGCTAATATATTTTTTATCTTGCAGTTTGTATCTAATAAAACTAAAATAATAACAATAAGGTATACCCATGAAATTTAATTCGCGGCAGCACATGGAAATTATATATACCTGCCAAATTTTAGATTTTTACATAAAAAACAAAGGGACTTCACTGCAAAAATAATATTTTCAAATTAAGGAAGTCTTGAAAAAATAATCAATCGATTCAATTTCGAAGTAACAACTTTAATAATGAAAACACAACCACGTTTCCAAAATCCAAAACAACAAGAACGCAGAATATGCATTCTTCTCCCGGAAATCTCACGAGCGTAAGTAGGGTGCCAACGGAGCGCCAAACGTGGCGATTTATCGCCATTTCAATTCAGTGTTTTTTTTTATTCACAAGTCAAGAAATGATTAGATTTTTCAAAATTCTGAAGGAAAATAGATGATTAAAATATTTTTGTCCTCTTACCCATTAAGTATAATAGACAGTAAAACCTGCTTACAATTCAAATATAAATTAAAAATTAATTTTCAGTTAATATTTCAATTAACAGATTATTAAAATTGCCAAAACTATTACGAATTAATCCAACCTACCGAGTAAATCCACCAACCCATAAAACTGGCTAGCGAAAAGGATATTTTAATCGACCAAGATAAAACAAGTACAATCTCATCGACAAAAATAAAAAAAGACAACAACACATTTTCATTATGAATAAAAATAACAAAAAAAGAATACAAATGGCAATGTAGACTGTTAATGAAAAATCTTTAGGAAAAAAAAACTAGGGCACCAAAGACAAACAGAATCTCGCTAATTAATTCTTAATGTGATCTTTGTGCTGATCGCGAGAGCGAAGAAATAATGAAATGCAATGGATGAGAAAGTTATGGCAACAAAAATATAACAATGATAATGATGAAACGGGGCAGGGTTACAGTGCTGCCGAACAGATAAGCTTGTCATGGAATTTTTCATGATTGATGATGCAACGGGTAATGCGAGCGTTGATGATGAAACATCACAGATAACCGATTTCTAGCTTAATATAAGTTTTCACAGTTTTTTTATGTCATTATCGTTTTTTAGGTTGCTTTGGTAGTTAGAATGAAGCGTACATACAAGTTGCTGTTAACTGATACCTTTACTATTAAAAATATCGTATGCCTTAGTTTAACTAGCTAACTATTTTAAAAGGTGCATTATATTTTAAACTATTTTTTCATAATAAAAGTCAAACACAGTACGTTTTCTAATATTGGTCGTTAAATTCTATGACTTCAGTTTGAGTTTATTGTTTTGTAGTTCGCGAGATTTTGATAATTAAAAATGTGATTTCGAACTGACTTTTATTAGTTCCGTTTTTCCCTATAAATATTATATTTCAGAACAATTGAATTCAGAATATTTACAATTTTTAATGTTTAGGATATTAAAATTTATCTTAATATATATAAATTACGTGTCACGTTGTTTGTCCGCGATGGACTCCTAAACTACTTAACCGATTTCAAAATAATTTACACACCACTTGCAGTTTGATCCAACTTAAAAGATAGGATAGTTTATTTTTCGAAATATCAATTAGTTCGGGAGAAATTATTTAAACCCCCTTAATTTCTGTTAAGTTTAAACCTGTAGTGCTACTTTCCGAATGAAACACGGCCTTCCGGAGAAGCGATCGCTTATGCGTCCCGTTTCGTCCCGTAAAACCGCGTTTTTTAAATTGCCATCGTTACGCGTCCATTCAACTTATACTCAATATCGCAGTGGAATCGGATGGACTTTCTATCGTAGAACACGGAGGTATAATTTTTTTTACAAAACATCGACGCAAAAATTAAATATCGATATTTAAAAAAAAAGGTCAATTTTGACGGGTCTATTTCTCGAACGGCCCTGTAAAATAGACGCTTAGCTGGAAAAATACAGAAAATATGTTTCCTGAAAGACAATACGATGTAGTATTCTGCAATGCAATTAAAAAAATCGAATTTTTTAAACTGAATTTTTGGCGAATTTTTTAACGAAGAGGCGAAATTTCGCTTTAATATTTAATTACGCCGAAACTTTTCAAGATAACTTAATCAAAAAATTTTTTACATAAAATTCGATAAATTTTTCAATATCGTGTGAAAAATTGTAAAAATCTGGTAGAAAATTGCGCATTAAATTTTTTTTTGTCGTTTATTGGGTTTTCCTCTTCAACATTTACAAATCTAATCCATTAATAAATAAAATTGAGACAATTTTTTTTGTATAATTTGGCATTGCTTTGGCACACCCTGATCAATTTTGAAAACAATCCTGCAAAAATTACGCGTCTTATGAAATCATTGCAGGTTTTCCACCTCACATACTTCACCTGAAAGTTGGGACACCAGTAATACGAAAGCTACGAAAGCTTTGTCCACGTAAATTATGCAATGACATCAGACTACAAGTGACTAAACTTAATAAGTACGTAATCGAAGCTACGATAATTACTGGATGCGCTCGAGGAGAGTTAATACCCCGCATTCCACTAATTCCGTCGGACTATCCTTTTGAATTTAGAAGAGTGCGGCTTCCTGTAAAAGTTTGCTTTGCAATAACCGTTAATAAGTCACAAGGGCAAACATTAAAAGTAGCAGGGATCGATTTAAGAGAAGACTGTTTTTCAAGGCTTAATAATTTTAGCACCAGAAAAAACCTCCGAAAATGCTGTATACAAAGAAGTTATTGCTTAAACATAGGTATAACAATAAAATGTGGATAGCTTGCGTTTATAAAGAAGATCAATACTTTAAAAGGATCGTTAAGGACCGGTTAAGGACAAGGGTATATATATAAGGAGTCCAAGGGCCCAGGACCCTCCCAAAATTAGAAGAAATTATGGGTAATAAGTAATTATTATAGGGGATTTTCGTAACTAAGTGCACGGAGCACTGTTATCCTCCTCCATTATCCGAGCAATGCCGGGTGCGGGAATGCTAGTATATTTATATATTTTATCAACCATTTTTAATGAGACTATAAATATGAATTCACTAATTTTTTTCTGGAAAAGCTGGAATTGGTTAAATTTAATTTCATTTTTTTAAAATTTTATTTTATACTTTTCAGATTTTATCAAAATTAGCGAATTATTGGTAGCCCTTTGGGAAATATTAGCAGCATTTTATCGGAATTTAACTAAATATTGGTTGTTCGTCTACAATATTAACAACATTAATTTGACCAAATGATTTTGATTAACTGTATCTTATCTCATCGACTGAAGGAACTATATAAATGACACTTGCAGACTAAATAAAATGACACTAAACTCTAGTAGGCTAAATAAAACGACACTAAACACTTGTAGACTAAATAAAATGACACTAAACACTTGCAGACTGAATAAAATGACACTAAACATTTGTAGACTAAATAAAATGACACTAAACACTTGTAGACTAAATAAAATGACACTAAACACTTGCAGACTGAATAAAATGTGACTAAACACTTGTACACTACTTGACACTTATATTAGGAATAATTTGCTATGCTTGTAAAATGTGAAGAATATGAGAGAAATTAGTCTAGTTATTAAATTATTGTTTTCCAGCTTTGTCTTTTAATTTCTTAAAAACGGTGTACAATGGTTGTTAGATGATCTCTTATGGCGAATATAGATTTGAAGAGCTATCAAAAGAGAAAAATTGAATTTTGACTTAAACGAAAGCGAAATAGGTACAGTCGTTGAGTCCAGAGGATATTCTCAATGGTTTTCTCCTCACAGTGGATATTAAGTAAAGTAATTTTTATGAAAGTTTTCTCTAAAATGAGAGAGGAACTCCATCTGAGAATCGATCGCGAAGCCTTGAGGGGTCAAATTTTATTTAATGGTATAAAAAGTAACTAAATCAGGCTAATGGTTGGTATAGAAGAATGTTCTTTGATTTTATCGATTACTTTAAATGATTATTGATTGGGATTTTCAAAATTTATCACAGGTTGTTACAAAAGAAAATTATCAAATAAGAAAATATACAGATGATTTATATATATCATCCAAAGAAGGCAGTAGGATATGCAAGCAAATATTTTACTTTATTTTGATTGTAACTAAATAATATAAATAATTACTATTTCCTTTTGACTTATTGGTCCATTTCTGTATCATACTCGGATTATTTCTAATTTTATATGCACAGTTAAATAATTCCTGACGATGCAAAGTGGACATTTTGGTACGTTGTTCTATAATCAAGCAAATCAATTACTAAATAATGTAGCATTTAATTTATATTTCGTTTTTAATAGGATAATTATAGCAAAATAATAAGATTGGATGTTTATTTTAGATGCATTTATGAAATGTAACAAAATGGTAATGAAAGTGAAATTAAATAACAAAGCTCACAAGTGAAATTAAATTACTAAAACTTTTAAAACATTTGTTTTTATTACACTTTAATGTTTGTTTTGATATTTTAAAATTAGAGAGAGAATCTTACAGAAATAAAATATTATGATTGAAAGGCCTAATTTCTAAATTTTGAAATGATATAAAAATGTTTTTATAAAAGAGTAAGCCTTGAAGTTTTTGAATATAAACGTTAAAATTTTTATTCACTTACAATTTAAAATATGATTAAAATCTTTTTTAATGAGTCCCACGTAACGACAAACTAAAAGTGATAGCTCTAGGTCCAACAGCCTGTTTTCTAAAACATTTTAAGAATTATTTTTATCGCGCTGATAATAAGATGCGATTTACATGGTATCATAATCTATTAGCATTATAATATTAACAAAACTTAAATTATTCTCAGTACTTATCAAATGCGATGTTTCTAAAATTTTCACCAATTAATAATTTTTTTTACATGGGAAAGTCATCGATCAAATATGATTATAACTAAAATAAATTCATCTGCAATTCAGTCAGTCTTCTTGAAAAAATCGACCGAACTCGAAGGTGATTGCAAATTTCTCCACCATCAAGGAATTGTGTTATGGCGTATAAAGAAAAAAAGACGCAGAAGCCGATATTCTTTTGGAGGACAACATTATCGCTGCCATCAGACATACGTTATTGATGATATCCAAGACTATTGCCATTACTGTTTTTGAAAACTAACTTAGTAAGAAGAAAAAAAGAAGAAACGGAGGAAGTAACGTCAAATATTTAAAAGAAACTGAATTCAAATGTTTTAATGTTGCTCTAGCAAACGCAGAAGATCTAAGTACTTTCAATGGAGTATTTTGTGTGGCGAAAAATGGGCTTTTTCTCTCTGTAGAGAGATACGATGGATATCGAATTTGTTTTGGGTGTTAAGGGAGATTCATTTTGTTATATCGCATGAAGGATGGATACATCAATTTTTCATAATTTCAAAGGAATAATTAAAGCAATAAAGGAATATGGTGGCTTGTTTATGTTTTAATGAAATCCAAATCATTAAAAAAATGTTAGGTCGAAGTCGTGAATGCCGACGTGCTTTTTTACCATCATCGACAACTATTTTGTAACTGAAAAGTAATTTTTTTTACAATGCAGTATTCGATCATGTTTCCGAATAATATCTACGAAATTGGTATTAGGTATTGATATGAAATATTTTTATCGATTTTGTTGCAAATTATTGGCACTTGAATTCCTTGCATACTTATAATTGTTGAGTTTATCTAACTCAAGGTAATTTGAATAAACTTTTAGATATATTTCACTGTTATAAGTTTCCTATTAAATGCAGAAATGAAGTAAATTCATTGATTACACATTCTTTTCATATACCAAGTTTTAATTTAATCTCCATTTTTCACATTATATGTCTATAGAAAATATACAATTGGTAGTAATTTCAATGTATGTAATGAATCAAATTGCTCAAATATAAAACCTCCAAGCAGCGGGGGCATACTTTTCTCCAATTCAGTCTGGTTTATTATGCAGAGTATATTAAAACAGTATGTTTCAGCAACCATTGCGATTGGTCTCCCCAACGTAATCTGGTACTTACGTATTAGACCGTCAACGCCAACAGTTTAGCAACTCACTGGCGACGTATTGAAAATTGGCGATAAACCGTCGACGCCAACGAAACAAACAAAATGGCGGACGACAGTTAAGGTTTGAACAATTTTTAAAGTAATGGCTGAATTATTGGTGGCCATTATTGATGGTTTAGCAACTAATTGGCGAAGCCTTCAAATTTGGCAAAAAAAATCGACAGTCTAATACATAAGTACCCGTAATCTCATATACTCACTAATGTGCGATTAATCGTTAGTATGCAGTTCATTAAAGAGACACCAAATTTGTATTTTGAATTTATATTGTCCACCAATTAAAATCTAAATTTTACACAATAAAGGTGGTACAATTAGATATAAGATCATTTATAAAATTTCAATTTTTTAAATCGTTGAGTTTTCGATTTTATGTGCTCAGGAAAGTACAAGCCGTAGAGGTAAATCCAATAAAGAATTGGATCTAAATTTAGCAATCATCTAAACTTTAAAATCTAAGTACGATTTTTTTCAAGGTACATAAGTATTAGACGTCGGTCTTTATCGCCAAATTTTAAGGCGGCGCCAATGTGGGGTTAAACAGTCAAAAATGGCATAAAAAACCTGACATTATTTAAAAAATTGCTCAAACCTTTACTGTTCGCCGTTTTATTGGCGTCGATGGTTTATCGCCAAATTTGAATCCGTCGCCAATGAATTACTAAAACGTTGACGTCGATGGTCTAATAAGTAAGTACATTTTTCAGCTAGCTCTCTCCGTTTTATGGTTATTATGTTAACTTATATTTGAGTGATCGGGCAGACAAATTTACCTTAAATGAATTTCGTTCACAATTTTTAGAAATACAAAAATCTGCTCTGAAGATTATATGCAAATTTTCGTATGTATAGCTCAAAGTGGTTTTGAGATATCGCATTCATAGAAGAGACTAACTAATTCTAAAAACACATTTTGCTGTCTCGAAACGAAGAGATTTGTCCCAATTATGAACTTGAATTATTTGGTGACTCCAATAATTTCTCTTTGTGACACTTAAAAAAACTGAAACTCTGTGTCAGGAGAGGAATTAAAGGAGAAAAATCTTAATCTCATGTATGGTGATAACCAACCAAACACCAACAGAAGAATGCAACCAAAATACTTCAAAAATATGAAGCTTCTAAATTTTTCTCCGCTAATTCTCGCCCTTTCAACCTGACTAGAAAAATCCATCAGTCAAATAGGATTACGATTCCGCAGCATTTTCCGGAGAAATTCCGCCCTCCCAAAAATGTTCTGACAAATCGACAGGACTCGAAGGTGATTGCAAATTCCTCCGCCATCAAGGAATCGTGTTAGGACGCATAAAGAAAAAAAGAAACGGAAGAAGATATCCCTCTCGGGGACAACATTATCACTGTCATCAGACACACGTTATTGATGATATCCTGAAAGATTCCTTCCAAATGTCCTGGAGAACCCACATCTTTGCGAGAGAGTGAGTTGCAAATATTTAAAGGAAACTCAGGGTGAACTTTTTAATAATTTTCATACAATTGCTGGGACTATTAGGACATTTAGAGTAGTGATACTTTGCTTCAGGAAAATTAAAAAAAAAATTCTTCGGAAGTGAAAATGTGATAAAGCGAATGAGTCACGAGGAATAAGGAAATCGAATTTTTTACTCGAACATCATTTAAGTACCATGCATCTAGCAAGTAAGTATTAAATTTTGTGATTAATTACTGCCTTAATTATTCAAAACTATTTCTTGATTTTAATTACACTATCTTATATAAGGAACGTTAATCGGCGATTTTTAATCTTTAAAGGCATTTTAATATTATTTTTCTTTAAAAAAATCTTACTATTAGCTTATACTTTTCCTATATATATCTATATATCTTGTTCAAATTTTCAATCGTTAATAAAATACTTTCTATTCATTCAATCAAGTTCACTTAAATTTTTTAAAATTTGTAGTGGATCACACTCGATGTTAATACAGCTTTTTTAAATATTAATTCATTAATTTTTATTTATTAATTAAAAACTAATTTTCTCCCCTTTATAATAGTTCTTTATGGCAGTTGTAATTGTCAGGCCGGGATAGCCTGGTTGGTAGGGCGTTGGATTGCATCCCTTGAGCTGTGAGTTCGAACCTAGTCTCAAAGTTCTCCATGTCGAGAGTTATACCATTGTGAGTACTGAGTCAAAGGTGATCGTTATTCGTATGCTCAAGGGCTCATAACCTCAGAAGCTACTGCACCCCTCCTTCCGTTGTAAAGCGGAACACGAGAACAACAATTTTAATTGTTTAGTAAGAAGTAACTAAAATAAAATCTTTTCTAACTTCTTTAATTTTTCCTAATATCCAAAGTAGGAATTGATCTTCGAAATATTGTTTTTTATATTACTTGTTTACAAAGAACACCGCTGATTTTATTCAAGAAAAATAAATATTCTTACATTCCTTCCTACTAAACTTTGACTGTCATATTTTTTATTACGGTATTTTTCCATTAGCCGGTCGTCAATGAAAATTTGCCAAATAAAGTTGAATTCCACCAAATTTTTGGCGATTTTTTTGATGGCTCATTTATAATGCTACAATAATCTGGTTAATGTTAAAATATAACGTTTGTAATGAGCAATAAATAATGCAGATATTGAGTAAAGGAATCAACATATTACAGAAAAACAGTGCACATATATACAAAATTGCACTATTTAAAATAAATTTTGAAATTCAAGTAAATTAATTAATCAAATTTATTATTGAATATATCGATCAATTTTCCATTTGGCAGTTGAAATATTTTTGAAATATTGGAAATTAGTCAAATTTCAAAAAAGTAACAGAATTCGAAAATATTTAGAATATTACAAAATGGGCCGGCTTGCTGGCACAGAGGTAGCGCGTCTGCCTCGTGTTCAGGAGGTCCCGGGTTCGAGTCCTGGTTCGGGCATGGTTGTTATTCTGTGTGCTATCTGTGAGATGAGTGAATGTGCCCCCCTGTAAAAAGGGGTTGTGCAAGCGAATGTGATGAGTGTGTAGCAAAAGTCGTACTCTTGGCCCTAGTTGGCGCTACTTGAAACAAGAGACGCTTCATTCGGCTTAAATCTGCTGCTGGGTCCAGCAGCGAGCTTGTCCATAGGCAAGTGCCATTAGAAACAACAACAACAACAACAACAAAATGAGCAGAAGTCTATTTTTTTAAAAATATGCTAATCGCCACCTTTCCTTCCGACAATTTTTGTGATTCAAATGTTTATAACTCAGAGATCGTTTAGCAAGCATTAAATGCTCCGAAGATGCTCGAAATCGAAGAATGAAATTAGAAAGAGATTTATAACAAAAAAATACAAAATTTATTAGATGATTTCTTGTATATGAAACGCAGGAAAAGAAAGTCTAACCCTTAAAAAAGAACGATTATCAAAATTTCAATTAATGCGATTGTTTTCAGAACTATACGGATCTATACGAAAATGCGAAAATGCATTTAGTTTAAAATATGTAATGTTGCATAAGGATATGCTTTCAATACTGGATATTCTGTTACACTTGGGGCAACGTCTAACAATAGGAAAAATGGGTACTTATGCATTAGACCGTCGATACCAACGATTTAGTAACTCATTGACGACAGATTCAAATTTGGCGATAAACCGTCGAAGCTAATGAAACTAACAAAATGAAGGACGACAGTTAAGGTTTGAACAATTTTCTAAATAATGGCAGTTTTTTGCCATTATTGGCGGTTTAGCAACTCATGGACGAGGCCTTCAAATTTGGCGATAAAAATCGATGGTCTAATACATAAATACCGAAAAATTTCTGTCTTCCCGTTCGAGTACATGTGAACTTTAAAATTCAAAAATGGATACATGTCAGTTGTAACAATGACCTAAAGGTATGAAGAAAAAATGTTACGTATTCGATTATTTCAAGTGTCAAACTTTACAGCATGTGATTGACTTATTCAAAATTTTTCATAATGAATAATGGTGTACTTGAGTATATATTTAAAATTTGGTGAAACTCTTTGGCTGAATTATACCCAAAATTTTTTATCATATAGAAGCGTGAAAATAGACAAACCGTCTTAAATCCCGATATTGAAAATTTGCATTAAATTACATTGACGTCATTTGACTGCTTGCTGCAAATTTTTTGGTCTGTTTATCAATGCAGTCTCCTGAAAGCTTATGTTTGAAAGAGAAATACTTGACTGATATTGGATATATTTGTACCATTTTGTTGGACTTTTTTGGGGAAAGTTTTAGTATATCGAGGTCATAACAAAATAAAAAGTGTAACTTTACAATTTCAATTTTAATTATTTTCCTTCTACGATTTTCGCATGCGTAAAACAGAAGTATCTGAGCTTTGCACTTATCCGCGCATGTGCGAAAACATAACATTGCACATGTGCAAATAGCAAAAGCTGTGGTATGCATGTATGATACATTTCTTCGTTTACGTTTGATTTTAAACAGCAACGCAAAACTCACTATGCCCCACCCCGCAAAAAAAATCAACTTTGGATGGAGCACATTATATGCCAAAACGCTTCATTTGTTGTGCGATAATGGAAATGTAGAGGAAAGAAACGTCCTGTCATGGAAAATCAGAAAAAGAATGTCCACACTTAGGGAAGGGGAGTCTCCTGTTGAGCGAAGTAACTGTCTCGCTTTTCATCGTACTTATTCTGGTTTACAGAGACAGAATGTTGATTTCAGCCTTCTCATGGACAACTTTATGTGGAATTTTCTAGAGTTACAGTCAACAAAATGTTTTTGTCTTGATACCAGGAAGGGACACAACCTAGTCTGAAGTGTGTATTTAATTCTGCTCAATATATGATATAAACAAAACACAAAATATTGGTACTTACGTATTAGACCGTCGGAGTCCACTGTCGCCAACGATTTAGTTACTCACTGGCGACGGATTCAAATTTGGCGATAAACCATCGACGCCAACGAAACCAACAAAATGCCGAACGACAGTTAAAGTTTGAAGAATTTTTAAAATAATGGCTGGTTTTTGCCATTATTGGCGGTTTAGCAACTCACTAGCAACGCCTTCAAATTTGGCTATAAAGATCGACTGTTTAATACGTAAGTACTAAAATATCCCACTGTATATGGGATAAGTAGGGTGAAATGACATTATAATACTTCGTACAAATCTCTATTAAAATGAAAAATTTAAATGCCACATAACGAACTGATATTCGCCTTTAAATTCATTCAGTCATTAACTCGGATATTGTGACATGAACAAAGCCTTTCAACGGTCCACTCATCCTCAATTCTGAACAAAGAAAACGATTAAAATCTATTCCTCTCGCACGGAATCGATGCCATTCCCAGAATATGAAATGTTCACAGATCGTTTCATTGTCCGCAATATGGAGTGGAATAAAAGCAGTCTATCGTTTGGCTTGAATTCATCTGGATTCTTTTATGCATTTTTGCCATCTGGCTGCCTTTCAAACGATTTTATAATGACATTTCTCGTGTTCCCAGAAACCCTGCTGTTTTGCATATCATGGCATCAAATGGAAATATTATCCCCCATTCCTGCGGAATCGCAAAGACATCATGTTTTCTTGGAAAAAAGGAGAAAAAAAATTAGTGCATGATTAGGTGCTTCGTGGTGTTGTGAGAAACTCATCTTCTAAGACGCAGCATTCTGAAGTATAACCTGCAATTTTCTTTAGTTTTTATGTTTGACGTTTAAAAGGTGAAATGTAGATTTTCATGTAGTTTGACTTGTTATGTTAAATTTCTTTATTTTAAGTACTGTACTGCAGGACTGAATTACAAATAATCGTCAAGATTTTGATAAATGTGCTAAAGATTTTGAAAGAAAAAAGGATTAAAAAAATGTAGTATCCAATTAAAAATAGGTGAGGATACAATGATATATCTATTAATGTTCCAATAAATACCTACTACCGTTCCTCGTCAATTTCCTAGTACCATCACAATACGAACACATGGATATATCATGCCATTTATGTAATTATGTATTTTATCTTAAGATGTATTTAAATACCTTACTGCATGACACAGAATATGCATTTATCTATTGAGTGCTTTTCGGTTAGTTGGCGCACGAAAAACATCATCTTATAATTTAGACCTATGAATTAAAAAACATCGCCAAAAATGATTTTAGCATTAAGTCTGTACCCAAGTTGGCGCAAAAGTAAAAATTATATGGCGACATTTAAATGTATGCGTGGTTTTTAACGAATATAAGTATCCCCATTAAATTATTAAAATAATTAATGGGGTTATTTTATTCATTTATTTTGCAGTTACATTATTTGATATTTTTCCTTAAGCCGGGTGCAAGCAAATAATCGTCAAATGATGTAGAAATCCGCCAAATTTTTTATCACGATTTTATAGCCGAAAGTCTACAAATAAGGTAGATTTCCTCCAAATTTATTATGCGAAATTTTTGCTGGAGTCTGGCTAACGGAAAAGTTTCCATTATTTAGTAATTATATTACTTACCCGCTTTTTTAGCCATCATCTGTCGCCTTCTGCAACTAGATTGTTTGTCGATGATAATAACTATATTTAATTCTCGTTAAATCCTTTTTTTAATATTCGGTCAAATTGACAGGCATTAAATCTGTGTTAATGTAAATATTTTTTATGTTCCTTGTTTACTTGTCTTTTCTTATGGAGGTTAGTCCTATGATATCCCATCGTTATTAGAAACAGAATTATTCGGTTTAACTCTCATATAACTTTCCCGATCCAAGATCACTATTTATTCATTTTTCAACTGCACAGATACTAAAGAGAATCTTTCTTTCTTAGTGTTTAACATAGGAAGAAAGTCATGCGATTAAATACTTGAAAACAATGCAAACTAAAACAAAATAAGTAATTTAAAACAATATGCATGATACAACAAAATCAGTTTCAATTTCATAACAATGTAATCTTCTATTAAAGATTAGGCAAGTAAGCAATTTTTTGAAAACTGGCATTTATCAAATAATGGCATGTACAACTCCTAAATTTATACCATGAATATATAATGAAATTTTCGGTTTAAATTTTAAGTAAGTTTCTTGTGAGAACTTATTACTTTTTAAGTCATTATTTTTAATTTAAGTCATCAGCCAATTTTAACCACTTCTATTCCCCCTCTCTCAATGTATATATATATATATATATATATATATATATATATATATATATATATATATATTCAATTTTTCTCGATGGCAAACAAAGTTTTGGAAGCCCACCGATTTTGAGATGAAATAACAGCTTTGATGTCATAGTTCTACGTCAACATTTTAAAAACGCATATGTTGTTAAAGAATCGTACATAATAATAAACAATACTGGTAAAAGTAAGTACAAATATTTTTTCCTGTAAATTTTGGGGACATTAAAACCTCCTAAATCAAACAGCATCATATTCTCTCATATTCTCACATGTTAAAAAAGTCATTTAAAAAATTTTAAGCAAAATTTATTTTTATACAAGAATATTTTCAAAACTTATCAAGGGAAAAAATAGAAAATGAGCTTTATTTTATTTTATTAAAATCTTAATTAAAATTTCAAAACCGAACTCCAAAAAGTACATTTCCACCAAGGTAATATACGTGGCAAATTTGGTTGCTTATTTACAACGATTTGGCCTATAAAAATGCACACACACACACACACACACACACACACACACACACACACACACGCACACACACACACACACACACACACACACACACACACACACACACACACACACACGCACACACACACAC
>JAOUZG010030082.1:6370851-6395423 GCA_026289955.1 Argiope argentata
ACTATTATTAATAATTAGCTGGTTTGCTAGGGATATTAGTTATCTTTTATTTCATTTAAATCGGTTAGATATAACTTCATATACCCTAAACCTTCAAACTGCTCGATTTTTAAAATGTATCTTGCTTACGTTCAATACATAAAACTTTCTAATGGCTATCATTTCTACAACATTATGACACTAATAAAAATGTAAATGTGTGGTTCGTATATTTTTAAAAAAATCTTGATATTATAAATGTATTTATTCTATTTTTTTATTGATATTGGAAGCTACACAAGTATTAAACATATATAACTTCAAACAGCGAAAGAAAATCGTCCGATCAGATAATCGATAAAGAATGAAAGCGATTTGAAAACTTAGGAGCAACAATGTAATGTACTGTTGAAATTTACATTGCAAACTAAATGTCAAAATTTTATAAAATTTACACGATTATTAAATTGGAATAAGTAAAAAGACAATTTTATAAATTTCAAAAGTTGTAAAATTCCCTTTTGTGCAATAATATGTTTGAGATTTATCATGCAAAAATTAGGAAACATTCAGCTTTAGTTTTAATCAATGAAATGTTAAATTAAAATTTCAAAAAAAAGTCCCATTTTCGTCCAAGATATACATATGCCAAATTTAGACGTTCTATATCAAACAGATTGGATTGTGAAGAGTCAGCACACATACAGATACATACATCTTAATTTTTATTAGGGATAATATTTTTTTTATCCAACAAACTGTTGTTTAAGCTGATAAAGTAACTTATAAAACCATACATAATTTAAATAAAAATAATAATTATTATAAACTCCAAAAATGAGAAAAGGAGATTTTTAATAAGGTTTACATTTCTGATTCTGCATTCACAAATTATTTCTCGATATTCACCCATGTTGTCCGATATTCTAAATGACGAAAAATATCGTGAGCAATGTTATAAAGATATCGTTAACCTTTTTATCTTTTAGGCCTAAATCGTATTTGAAGTGAATGAAAATAACTTAGGACCAAAGGAAAATACAGAGTTACAAGAAAACGAGAAGACTAACTAATGACATAAAAATAAGTTTAATAGTATTTTTCATTTTTTTACTGATAAATAAATATTATAGATATGAATATTTTTAGATTGCTCAGAGCAATATATTTGATTCTCTCATTTAAATTTTTACTATCTGTCTTCATTAGTTAAAAAGTTTCATAACTTTTCTCTTATATGAATATGGGGTACTTAAGTATTATACCGTCTTTGCCAACGATTGCCAACGGTTTAGAAACTCATTGGCGACGGATTCAAATTTGGCGATAAAGATCAACGGATTACACCATTGCAGGATTGCCATTATTGGCGGCTTAGCATCTCATTAGGGACGACTTCAAATTTGGCAATAAAGTTGGATGGTATATTACGTAAGTACCGAATATGGTTTTGTTTTCATTATTATAATTCAATTCTATTGTAAGAGGCTCAAGAACAGTTTCAAATAAAATATGTATAAAATAACTTTTCTCTTATATGAATATGGTTTGCTTACGTATTATACCGTCTTCGCCAACGATCGTCAACGGTATAGTAACTCATTGGTGAAAGAATTAAATTTGGCGATAGAGATCAACGGATTACACCATTGCCGGATTGCCATAATTGGCGTTTCAGCAACTCATTGGCAACGACTTCAAATTTGGAGATAAAATTGAATGGTATAATACGTAATTACTGAATATGGTTTTATTTTCATTATTATTATTCAATTTTATTGTAAAAAGCACAAGAAAAGTTTCAAATAAAATTTGAATTCAATTTTTTCATAGAAAATGTACATTATTTATTCAATCTTAATTTAAATTTCAATAGAAGCCGGTAAAATTCATAATGGATATTCGACTATCATTAAAAATCTTTTTTTTTTTGACAAACCTTCATTCGGAATTAAATTTTGATATGAATTAAAAACTTTTTCAGTCGAAACACAACGCTTTAAATGAAATAAATTTTGACAGACTTCAAAACAGCCAGCTTTAAAGGACGTCACATCTACAAATCCCCCCTAATAAAAAAGGCCTCGGACAAAAGCATTAATATCAAAATGGGATTTATTTATTTGTTTTTTTTTCCTTTCCTGTTTCAGGTCTTCGGGTTCAACACCAAAAAGAGTCAAAAGAAGTTTATCAAATTACACTTATTGTTCCAAATCCCTTTCAATCTATATAGAAAGAGGAAATCTAAAAGGAATTTGACGTCTCGAAACTGAGCAGATTACAAAAGAAATGTGGTCCGCTGGAAAAATTGAATTATACGAGAACCTAGACATTCCTCCGGCATTTGTATCTCCGGAGAAAATACAATATGGATAACAGTTTTAGAAAACTTCAATTTAATTATTTGAAGGACGGAGGCTTTTTAAACGAATTCCATACATGTCAAGAGAAGAAAATTAATGAAAGAAAACGGGGAAAAAAGTATTTAATTCCTGTCGACGGTTTTTATTGATGACACTGAATGTCTTGCATTTTTCTCCCCTAATAAGAAATATTTTATAGACTCTTTTATATTAATCAAGCATTAAAAATATATCATATTTAATTATTATGAACAATTAATTAATTCTTTAATTTAATAGAAATAGAATATAAACGAATTTATTTATCGATTGAGATAGCTACAACAGTATTATACCCACAATTTTTAACTGCTAATTAAAATGAAAACACAGTTATCAGCAATTACAACACACTACACATGCATCAATTTTAAGCTCCAATTGGGGCAACGTAAATGCGTGAGCTTTCTATGCCAGTTGGGGTAACGCAATACGGATTAGAAATTTTAAATCTAATTGATTCAAATTAGTAAGTACTTCAGAATGAATCCAAAAAATCGATTGATTAACAATGATTAGTTTTAAATGCATCAAACACTAAGAAAATAAACTAAAAACTTTTGTAAAAATCGGTCGAAAATATGTTAAGCTTAACCTCATTAGCGTGGGGGAAAAAGAAGACTTACTCATTTGCCTGAGAGGAAACGAAGAGTTTTGGCGGGAAAAAAAGAAAATTGTTTTAAATGGTTTTCCTCGTAATTTTTCCTTATTTGCTCTCTATAAAAAATATCCGCTTCTTAACGATACTATATATAAAATAGTGCAAATAGTCGAGCCGTTCTTAAGTTGTGTGCTTAGCAGCACATTTGGCGATTCATTTTTATTTATATAGATTCTTTTTTCGGATACACATTATCCGAAAATCGTATAAGTATTTACGATGTATTTTCACAGGGGAAGAAAACTGTAATTTCATAATCGCATATCATATTTTATTTATTTCAGTTATTAGTTTTTGCGCTTATTGAGAATATTGACCAATAGACTTTGAAACCCTTGACGGTGACACTTGGATTTGATTCCGTATTTTATACGGATCAATAGGTTACATGATACATTTATGTGTTTTTGTCCATCTAACTCTCTTCGTTCTATTCATACTCAAACAGCGTTTGAAACAAAACGGACTGACTTCTTTTGAATACAATTCATTCAAAATTTGATTTTAAAAAATCTATAGATTCAATGTCAAGTCTACACCAAATTTTATTCATATAACTCAAAGTACGGGTTTTTATGGTACTTACGAATTATACCGTCCAACTTTATCGCCAAATTTGATGTTGTCACCAATGAGTTGCTAAACCGCCAATTATGGCTATCCGGCAATAGTGTAATCCATTGATCTTTATCGCCAAATTTAAATCCGCCGCCAATGAGTTACTAAACCATTGGCGACTTTTGGCGAGGACGTTCTAATACGTAAGTACTGATTTTCGTTGTCATATTCACAGAATAACATAATTCCAAAAAAATATTGTTTGGACACAATAAGATTCGAAACTCTAAAATTCAACACAGTCTCGAGTTCGAATTTTTGCGATTACAACAATTTTTATTTGTAGAATATTCATATTTTAATTTTCAAAATCCACGACAGTTTTATGTTGGGTAATATAGGAAGGAAAACAGAAAATGCATTTTTTGGGTGCACACGAGAAAGTAAAAATGGGGAAAATTTCCAAGATGAAAATAACATCTCCATATATAAGAGGGATCAAACAATATAAAAGACCAGCGGGTTCAGATCTTAAGAACAGAACATAGACTTAAACAGTCTTGTGTCAATACTTCAAGAAATACACTCTTCCAAACTAAGCTCTTGAATACACTGATACAAAATTTATTTTCGCTTTGGCGACATTTTTCCTCGCCAAAAGCTATTTTGTCTGCAATAACATAAAAATATCTCTACAAGGATTGTTTCCTTAAAGTCAACCAGTGACGCTTGGTAAGACCGCGACGTTAGACTTTAGTTGAACCAGAATAAGCCTGATCTCTATTTATATACTTAAGCACATCCTTTATATCTGTCTGATATTTTTTTCTCAAACAGTTAGACCCGCATTTGCTGTCAGATTTTCTACCAAAAGTAATCGACAGAGAAAGGCGTTACATAAAAATGTCATCCACGTTCTATTGGAACCTCTTTTTCTATGGCCTGAGCGAGCTGTTGGAACACTCATACTGCCTATTCCGTTCCATTTTTCTGTAGATTTCTACCATTCCCTATTGCCTTGCAAGCCAAAATTTATATCGCAGAAATTTTTCCAGATTGTAGGGATTTTTTCCCTCTCGCCCTCACCAGAGCCATTGGATTGGAATGGAAAGAAGTAGCAAAAAATAATAATATAAAAAATCCCTTTTTTTTTATCCCCTTCAGTTCTACTTCAGGTTCTTATCTCAATTCTTTTGATACTAGTCATTACTAAAGACGTAACTTTTTTCCTCCCCATCTTACTTTCTACTCGTTCCAAAGAAAGAGAAACTTGAAATATATTCTGAAAAAAAAGTTAGTTTTAAGGGGCCAAAGAACAAAGAAAAATATAGTATGTTATCCGCTACGGTGCTCATTCCAGTTTTTAGCTCTTCCCTTTTTTTTCTCCCCAAGTTGTTTCCCGTTTTGTAGAATTTTTCCTTAGTGAACTTTTGGAGTAGATCTTTAGAACTACTCCAAAGGTAATTAAAAGGAATCGCCTTTTTATTAGATTTTATACTTTTAAGTCTAAGTGTATCTTAAAACTAACACAAGCGTTAAGCCCATGTATGGCAGTTTTTCTCTTTCTCATGCTGTTGGAGAAACAGTAAGCCATAATGAACTTTCACACGTTAAAATCATCAAAACTTGTAAAAACAATGATTCGATTTTTATTGATATAAAGCCATGGTAAGTAAGAATTCTTAAAATCAAATGCAAAAACAGAAGTTTTAGGAAAGTGTTGAAAGTGTTGAATAAGCAGAAATAACAAACTATTTAAGCAAATATAGTTTAGTTATAAATAAAGGTCCAATTTTAAAGTAACACTAAAGCTATTTTGGGACGGACTAAGTAAAATTTGTTGTTACTAGTGCCACTTGCATGAACAAACTCAATCAATTAAGCCGAAAAGAGCACCTTTCGTTTTGAAGTAGCACCAACTAGGGCCAAGAGTACGACTTAGTACTCACTCATCACAGGCGCTTGCACAGCCCCTTTTTACAGGAGGAGGGCATATTCATACACCTTACAAATAAAACACTGAACAGCAACCTATCCCGAACCGGGGATCAAACCCGGGACGCCCAGCTCTCAGGGAAGAAGCGATACTCCTATATCAGAACACCGGCACTAGTTATATTTAACTATGGACAGATAACGAGGATGATGATGAAACCTGATAGGTACACTACTTTAGAGGGAAAACATTTGGTCCCCAGGATTACACACGTATCAGACCGGTTTGCATGATGGCTTTTCGATACAATCAGGTTTCGAACATGGAACTTACTACTTCTGATCACCATATCAAACTATTTTATTCTATACCAGATTTCTATTCACACACCAGATTAATAGCATGAATTTAGTGAAGTCAAACACTTTTGAAGAACTCATTTTTAAACATTACAAGGAAGTACAGCTGCTGTATTTGAAGGCTATCAGAATATTACTTTGTAATACCTCTGATTATTAAGAAAGGTAAAAGGCGAATGACCTTTGAAATTTTATTTAAGTTTCAGAAGATTTATACTGAAACAAAAAAAATCAAATCTGTAAGATAAAATTGTATGTTATCGGGTGAGAACATTATTATTTTTAAGGCGTTATTTGTCTTAATTCATTTACGTCGTTAATCAATTTAAACAGATTTGAAACAATTATGTGTCTATCAGAATACGCATACTCCGATATATCGAGAATAGGGTACATGGTGGACATTCGTGGCAAATTGTAAATTTTGGTTGATGAAAAGTCGCCAATTTGACAACCATTTTTACCATTTTCTAATAAACCTAAAAACGAAAAATTAATGCCTCAGAAATGAATGTCTAAATCGCTTGAATAGATGAATAAGAGCTAAAAGCTTCATTTTTATAGCATTATTATGTTATAAATAAGCAAATAACTATATTTTGACTATATCATCATTCCAGAATGTTTTCTTAAATCTCTACAAAAACTTTTAATTAATTTTCTGCTAATATCTCTTTTAAGTATCACATATGAAACCAGCAGGAATGGTCTTTTCAAAACTTTCACTCTTACTCTCTAATAAATTAGTCATTCTAGAGAACGCCTTCATGGTGTTGGCGTACAACAGTTACGATGTAATCATTTTTAGATTGAATTTAGAATTTGTATTGTCTTTCCAGCCTTGGCGAGTTATTTTGAGATTAATTCCTGGAAAGCATTAATAGTATCTGGATATCAAATTTTTGTTTCAGACTCTTTTTTCTCAACCCTTTTAAGCAAAATTTTGGCACAAGACAGTACTTGTAATTATAGCATAGCAAAGCTGCAATATGTATCATATCATAGCAAATGCATCATATCATAGAATATGTATCATATCATAACAAATACAATATTATGTTATTAGCACTTGTATATCATAGCAAAGTTGTTATCTTTAAGGAATTACCTTTTAGAGTTATCGCGTTTACGTGTTTATGAAAGTATACATCGGCAGATAGTTAATACCTAAATATATTTGCCACAAAATTTTAAAAATATCTATATTATAGATGATATGTGTGCTGAATTTTATATATAAGCTATTTTCGTTTCATAATTATCGCATTTATTGATATTCAAACAAACGAACAGACGGATTTATACTGAACAGATTTTACTCATAAGCTGAAATAGATCTTCAAATTTCGAGTAGAGTCAATACACCTGATTTCAGCCTTCTATCTAAAATCGTTTTTGAATTACCTTTGTCACAAACCTACTAAAAGATGGACATTTTCCAAGAAAAAAAATTGAATTTAAGGAGGTGGTGGATTCGTCAAAATTTGGAGTTCCAATTTTTCGACGACTTAAATGTTTAAGTGTTTCTTAATTTTGATTATTTTTTACATTTTTCCTCTTCCTTAAGTAAAAGAAAAATCATATTTTTGCTTATGGTTCTTTTGTATTTACACACGATGATAAAATAACATCCTTTCTAAGGTATTAATTTCGAGTTATATTATTCTAAGGTATTATACCTAATAAAGGATATAACATATAACTTTAGCTTATTATTAAATAAGGAAAGCTTTCTTTAATAATAAGCGAGCAGATAGTCCATATTATTGCTGGTACTTACGTATTATACCATCTTCGCCAACGATCGCCAATGGTTTAGTAACTCATTAGCGTTGGATTTAAATATGGCATTAAAGATCAACGGAGTACACAATTGCCAGATCTCCATAATTGGCGGTTTAGCAACTGATTGGTGATGACTTCAAATTTGGTGATAAAGTTGGACGGTATAATACGCAAGTACCTTATTGCTATGTATAAAAGCCCCATATCGATAAACCGTTAGAATGGGCAATAATACAATAAACCGTTAGAAATGGGCATTTATTTGTAAAATGGCTTAATGATGTCCATAAATGGGGAAAAATTATGTTACATCTTTGTATAATCCTCATAAAAATATCTTAACCACCATAAAAGTAATATAATTTTACGAATTTGTTATGTTGTTTTCCTGCACAGTCAGTTCGTTCTTTGGAAAGACAGTTTTTACGGTAAGCTCTGTTGGATGCTAATCGGATGCCAAATCAAAGACCCCCGAGCTCGATGACCATTTGGCGATAAATTTATCGGGCTTCGTGATAAAATGAATATTAGTAGAATGTTCAGAAAATTTTGGTACTAGGACTAATGACAGGTGAATTGGGCTTTATCGTTCGAGCACACCCTGTGTTCTGCTTCGGGAGCAATAAAAGGCCAGCAGTCCAATGGATTGAATTATATAGGTTGTAAAGTTGGATCAGTTCAGCATAGTGAAAGTGTTCAATGGAGTTCAAACAATAAAAACTGGTACCATGAGCCGCATTTTAGAGACAGTTATAAAATCATCATCAAATTATGCGTGGAATCGCCAATCGCATAGTAGCGAGTCACCAATTTAGTATAAAATAACCGCGAAGACGATGGAGAATAGCAGACGTTTGATGTGACTGCAGATAATAGTTACAGAGATTCCTTCCGCCTGCTGAGTTCTGTTTATCTGCATTATGTTTTGTTGTAGTTTTTTACTACCGATTACTCCTTGTGGGTTGATGTTTGTTCTAAGTGCTGTTATAGATTGCTTGTGTACGTTTCGTTTTTTTTTATCGTCTCTGTATTCGCGTTAATAAACGCATTATTATTAACACGAGTGTTATTCAGGCCTTTTGAATGTGTCACTATACACTCCCTAGAAGTAAACCCATCTTCAATGTTTCGTAAGATAACAAATAGTTTCTAAACTTTTAGAGACGGATATATACTTTCAAGTGGAAAAATTCTCTCAAATATGGAAATAATTATAGTTACGGAATTAATGCTGTTAATATTGACGATGAGTTTCGAATTCATTCCGTAGCAATAATTATTTACATTATAGAAAGCATTTTCCCATTTGAAAGTATATATCCGTCTCTAAAAGTTTAGGAATTATTTATTAACTTATGATTAACTTGGTAATCTGGTATTCTTCAAATGAAACAGTTCAACTTCTCCCACTTAACTATATCAGAAACAAAATAAAATCAAAATAATGTGCACTTCAACAAATATTGATGACATTAACTATCCCTAAACATTGAAAATATCATTCCGAAGATAGAAATCATCGTTATTTAACTGTCACAATTGTTCTTACATATTCCAATTCAAATTTCCCATTATTTTATTTCATTTACAAATAAATTCGATCGTTATAATACAGTTTCAAACAATTTGAACAAATATACGAATTTTCTCGAAGAGTTTACGAATCGTTTTAAATAAACTCATATCAAGGAACAAACAAATAATCTTTCTCTACATCAGAAGGTATTTATTTACAATACTTTCATGTTATGGTGAAAATATTGACATAATTCTTACTTAAATATCGTTATTTAGTGCAAAATGATTATAATATACAGGAATATTAAAGTAAGATAACAAAGAAAGAACTGAATTAGTTACATTTATCCAAAGGAAACATTTTGATGAATTAAACGAATATTAATGCATTGGAATTAAATTGTTAATAAATTTATTTCAAAGCGAAAAGATTAAGCGCTAAAACACGATGAGATGAATTATTTGAAATTCATAAACAGATAATGCGAAGTGTTTTCGGGAAGGATTAATAAAATACAATATATAAGCATTTATTTATTTATTTTTGAAGAGTTGCTATTATTAAACTATCAAATATAAACACGTTTATATTAAATTATTAAAGACAAACCAAATTGGGTTTATGAAATTATTCTTTGAACATGATTTTCTTAGATCATTGAAAAGAAAAAACATTGTTTTCATGCTTTCTTAAAAGCGAAATATAAGCTGGTGTCAATATTTGAATTCAAAATTTAACAAATCAATATGTTCAAATAAACATTGTTAACAAATCAATAAATCAATAAGGTCAAATGAATAACAGGTTAGATGAATAAAAACTAGCACTGATCCATTCAGAACTTTTCTCAAAAATGGTGCTTAAAATTCTATTATTCAGAAGTAGATACTATTCCTTCAAATTTATGACAAAAGAATATCATAAAAATATAATAAATAGATGGATGAAATTTGTCTATCTGTCTTATCATCATAAATGTCAACTTTCTATGAAATTTAGCAATAGGTAAATTTTTGGTCCCTCTGTTTTTGAGTTGATGAATGAATTATAATGAATCAATAAGAAGTAAATAATAATAATAATAATTTTTCATTCATTATCTTTATGATTTTTTTAGAATAACTCATTGAAAATAGTTAAATATAAGCTACCAAATTTTGCACTTAGCTAGAGTTTGATAAAGATTTCTTGCAAGTAAATAATAAAATAAGTTTTAAAAAATTTTAATAAAAATAATTAGTCCAAAATTTTTAAATAAGGATAATTATTTACAAATTTTCAATTAAAAATAATTAGATATAAAATTTTAAATAGAAATAATTAATTACAAACTTTCAAATAAAAATAATTAGGTATAAACTTTTAAATAAGAATTACTAATTACAAACTTTCAAATAAAAATATTTATGTATAATTTTTAAATAAGAATAATTAATTATAAACCTTCAAAAAATATTTATGTGTAACTTTTAAATAGAAATAATTCATCATAAACTTTGAAATAAAAGTAATTAGGTTTAAACTTTTGGCTAAAAATTTAAATTAAAAACGAACCTTGTGATAAATAGAAATCATTTTTCAACGATACTAGTGATAACGAAATAAAAATAATTAGGTACATAATTTTAAATTAAAATAAATAATTATAAATTTTGAAATAAAAATAATTAGATATATACTTTTAAATAGAAATAATTTATTATAAACTTTGAAATAAAAATAATTAGGTGTAAGCTTTTAAATAGAAATAACTAATTATAAACTTTCGATTAAAATAATTAGGTATAAACTTTTAAACAGAAATTACTAATTATAAACTTTGAAATAAAAATAATTACGTATAACTTTTAAATAGTAATATTTAATTATAAACTTTGAAATAAAAATACCTAAGTATAACTTTTAAATAGAAATAATTAATCATAAACTTTGAAGTAAAAATAATGAGGCCTTTGAATAAAAATAATTATGTTTATAATTAATATCATTAATTATGAACTTTGAAATATAAACTTTAAGCCAGAAATTTAAATTTCACTCGAACATTGTGATAAATAGAAACTCTTTTTCAACGATACTTGTGATAACGAAATAAAAATAATTAGGTATATACTTTTAAATAGAAGTAATTAATTATAAACTTTCAAAAAAAAAATAATTAGGTATATACTTTTAAATAGAAATAATTAATTATCAACTTTGAAATAAAAATAATTAGGTATAAACTTCTAGCCAAAAATTTAAATTTCACTCGAACATTGTGATAAACAAAAACCATTTTCCCAATAGATAGTAATTATTTGTTTTTCCTGCATTTTAGTCGGAAAATTGAAAATTCCAACCATTTTATAAATCTAACTTGTAAGTAAAATTTAAATGCTTCTGCTATTTATAAAATTATTTTAAATTTTCATTCCTTTAATTTTTTATCAGGAACTTAATTATTTTAGGTCTTTCTATAGTTTATTCTCCGATTTTGGCAATTATGTTCATAAATTGTACTTCCACCTAAAAATTTGAATATAACTTGTAATTTCTATTACATATCCACCATGTAATTAATTTTTATAAATATTTTTAACCTACAATTCCGAACATTACACACCTTAAGCGAAAGATTTATTTAACTTTAGAAGCATTCTGGAAGTACTTCTACTCTCCCATTTTCTTTCAATTCAATCTTAAATTCTTCTGGATCAAGTCTCTACCGAGACTTTTATCACCAAATGAATATTTACTTAAAGCAACTAAAACTTCTCCGATCTTTTGGGTCGAAGACCCCCTGTGGCTCTTTTTAGCTCGTACCTAGTAATTTAGAATTAGAGAAACAAAAGAACAATACACAGGAGAACTCAGTCGTAATAAGGAAGCTTCTGAAATAACAGCTGCTCGGAGAGTAGCGATTTTAACAAGCAATTTTCGAGCAGGTGCATGACGGGAATGTTTCTTCTGGAATAAGCTGGAGTTACTTTTAGCAAAGAAAGCAAAAAACGAAAAAGAGAGGCGATACTTAGGGTGCTTAAACTGTGACTGCAACGGTTCGGTAAAAATTTTAGAAAATAGTGATCAACCGTTCTGTTTTAGAAAAAATATATATATAAATTTCAATTGTATTTATTTGTTGTTGCAGCTCTTTTAAAAAGAATAGTTTCATTTTAATAAGAGATTTAACTATTCTTTTGTTTCTAATATAAAATATTTTTGTCATAAATTATCAGAAACTTTTCAATGATTTTGCCTGACGAGAATTTTCAAATGCAGTAAATTTAATTTGTTGATCGACATTTTATTTTATGTTAAAATCAGTTGAGAATGTTTTTAAAGTATAAAATTGTTTCTAAGTAAAATCATTATAGCCTTTTTTTCAATATAATTTATTTTTAATTATTTTAATCCAATTTAATTTATTTACAATTATTAAACCGATATAATTTATTAACAATTATTTTAATCCAATATAATTTATTAATAAATGTATGACTTTAATATTTTTATGTAATAATTTAACAACGTCGTATGAAAATTTCACCAAATATAATAAGATATATATTAAAGAATATTTTATTTCTGAAACTATTAATATTTTTGGATTTTCAATGCGTTTGAGTACTTATTAAGATTAGATTAACAACTAAATTTATTGAAAAAATATATAAATTTTATTTTTATTTTTTTAATTATATAATATAATATTTAATTTTTAAATTTCTTTAAATATTTGTTTTAAACATCTATTAGCAAAAGAGGCTCTTATTAACATCTATTTTGAATAAGATTTTTATTAACAATTATAATATACTTTAAATGATATTTAGTTTTATACTTTTCATACTTGTGCTTTGTGTTTTTAATTTATTTACCTTCGCTTTCATATTCTTGATGAAAAATATTATTATCTACCTTTAAAGTATTAAAAATGTATTCTTTTATAATTCAATTAATAAACAATATTTTTAAATTTTTTCATTACTCATTATTTTAATTGTGATGATATTGTATGACCAATGTTTTCTCAAATCCACCACCAGATGGCAGTCCGAAAGTGAAATCATAAATAAGATTGCAATTAAATTGTCATTTAATAATAATGCTCTAATAATCTCTGAAAAGAACAGAATAAAATATCAACTCTTTAGTGAATGAAACAAAATTTTGTATTTTGAAACAGGAAAAATATCAATAAAAATATTTAAAAATAAAGATATAAATAGTTTATGTTTCTTAAAAATTTTAATAAAACACTTATAATTCAAAACAGATTAAAATTCTATAAATAACACTTTAATTCCACTCCTATTGAATCGAAATTTTCAAAGGATTACCAAATTTTACATCAAATGGTCTTTGTGACAGCTAGCAAACTAAACATTAATGGCGAAATTAAATACTTTCTGAGTTTCCGAAAGGATTACTGAATAATCATAAAAATTAAATTTTCAACAAAAGAGCAATTTGAAATAGTTATTAAAATATTTTATGCGGACTTTTAACAATAATTGTTTAGTTAATTAAGGTTTGAATTTTTATCGAGGCAAACAGATTAATAACTTTTTATTAAATCAAATTTAAAATGCGTTGATAGAAAAAAAATGTTTTATCGAAGCATTAAAAACAAACAAACTACTCAGAACCTATTCTTCTTGAAAATTAAATTTTCTCTATTGTTTTTGAATTGTCATAGCTCTAAAAAGTTCGCTGAAAACAAAACATTCTTAAAAGACCAGCATAAAACAAATTAATGCAATTTTAAGATCCAAAGTAATGGGGCAAGCATTATCTTTCCAAACTCAAAATATTCCCAGAAAGAATTTTCCCATAATAACTTAATTATCTGCCTACAGAAATTTAAAACCCCGAGTTGTTTTGATATTATCAATTTAGATAAGAAGGGAGATGGAAAATTAATTTTCTAATTGAATCAAAATCTATCGAAAAAGGCAATTTAAATCCTCTTCGTCTGTTTAAGAAAATGGCGAAACAACAATGACCCTCAGATTTTTTTTATTCATTTTGCGAAAAGTTTTCAATCAGATTTCGAATTTAGTGAGTGGTTTCATTAAAAGAAATTGCGCAATCTTTCACTGCCATTTTATTGTTGTTTTTATTTTTATTCTTTTTTTTTCATCATCGTTCTTTTATTTCAAATTACGTTAAAAAATTTCCAGATTGTGTAGCTGCGAATTTATCAAACAAAGCGTAAGTTTACTAAAAGAAAAAAAAAACATCGACATTTTTTGATTGTTTTTATAATTCGGAGTTTGATTTTTTTTTATTTATCGGCTGCCGTCAAAAGGTGCATTTTCTTTTCTCTCGTTTCCTTCTTGATAAATTCAATGGATGGAAAGGGGAAAAGAAAAATAGCCTTTTCTCTAAATAGGGAAATAGTCTCTATTAATCTTGTCGACCATTAAAGTGTAGAAATCCCATTACATTAGCGCAGCTTTTGAAAAATCGAAATATTTATTTACGAACGGGGATTTAATTGATTTTAAGCTTTTACGGAATATTTCATTCAACAATTATTTATAGTTTAGATATATTCATGATTAACAGTGTTTTAGCACGCGATATTATAATTTGTCCAAAATCTGTTGAATGCTTCGAAGGTTAATATTTTAATAAAACGTTTCACATCATTTCACCATTTTGAATTATTGATTCCTCTTAAATATCTCGTATTAGATCGTCTGATAAATTTATATGAAATCAATTTAATAAATGTGAGAGATTATTCATAACATTGTGAAAAATTCTATGCTTCTTATTTTGCGGATAGACAAGAATTATTTTTAAAAAATGTATTAGTTTAAATTTAATATTTAAAATATAGAAAAAGAGAAAATATTGTATATTTATTATGCTATTAAAATTAATGCTCAGGGTTTAAAATATCTTATTTGATTTATAACACTCATAAATAAACACTCACCGGTTTTTACTGTAATTTTTTGAAGTTATATTTTATTTAAAAAGATATTACTACAGAGATTTCCACAACTTAAAAGGGCAAATAAAAATATATCTATTTACCCAATAACCAAATGATATATATAAATTTTTTTACATTTTTATATTTTAAATACATGATACTTATATACTTATTTTACACTTTGCTTTGCAATATATTTGACTTAAAAGTTCCTTCTATGCTTTAATCATTTAACGTGAGTTACTTGATCAACCTTTCGTCATATTCGTCTTAAAATTGCTAACACCTTATTTGAAGAGTAGGACACTGTATTCAAGTTTATTGTTTCTATCTTTTCTTAAATCAAGAATTATATACGTGTGTTAAAGTGTAGTTAAACTCCCCCCCCCCTTTTCAGTTGGTGATCTAATTCCCCTGTAAGTTTATCCCATAATCACCGTTTGTTTCAGTATTCTTGTCCCCTCTATCCAGTTATGACTTCAAAAAAAAAGTGAACAGATTCGCGTAAGATTTGACACCGATGGCATTCTCTCTGGAAATTCCCGACTGCTGTATCGTCTCTTTTTTTTCCTTTAACAAATTGTTCCTTCCCCCTCTTTCTCCCATCTTGTGCTCATCCAACTGGTTAGATAACTTAGGCACCGGGGGCACAGTATGGCGTTAGGTTATGTTATGTAGCTAAAGATATAGCTTGTAGTTACTTCTTAGTGTATACCTACTGATCTCTCATAAAAATTAAATCTTTTTTCAATGAAAATCCCCAAGGCACAGAGTTGTACTGCAATACATTTTCAGTTCATTAAATTACATAAGTTTATAAATTATAAGGAGGAGCATTTCATTGGAACTTAATTATTGTGCATTTCAATTTGGTAACGGTTATTTCACCATTTATGGACGTGATGCCAAAATTGTTGCATTGCAATCAGCTTTCTGTATCAACAAGATTTTCTTTAAAGTGTATTTCCTCAATCCTTTAGAGACATCATGCTGGACCTTAACTAGTGTTTTTTTTCACTTGACTGATAACGATTAAATTCAACACTTTGGAGAATGCGACGCCAAAATTGTTGGATTACAAATATATTTCTGTATCGACAAGAACTTTCCATGACTTTACGAATATTAAGATCGTGTAAGACGTAAATGACGTTAAAAGTTTATCTGCGGCATTAAATCGTTGATGCTAAATAAAGATTGATAAAAGAGGTGAAAACAGTTGTGAAGTCCAGAGAAGCAATACAAACGACGAAAAATACTTTAATAAGTTTTACGAAGTTCTAATGTGTATATCAAGTGTGTAGCAATTTGTCACAATCTGCTCTGCAACTTCATCTCTGACAACTATCACTACCTCTGTTCGGGCATGGTTGTTGTTCTGTGTTCTATCTGTGAGATGTGTGAATGTGCCCCTCCCCCCTGTAAAAAGGGGCTGTGCAAGCATGTGTGTGTGTGTGTTCCATTCTCATATGAGCTAGAAGTCAGACTTCTGTCCTCGGGTAATCAAGGGTACATACCCTCAGAAGCTACTTCACCCCTCTTTCCGTGGTAAAAATCGGACACGACATCATCATCATCAATATATGCACATACTTTGACCAGTTCGAACGACATTTTTTCCAGTTCGAGAAACCAAATTTTTGTTGAATTTTCTTGTGTGTGTGCGTGTTTGTAAAATAATACCGGGTTTGAATTCGGACAGTCGTAAGAGGCCAGTAGGCAGCGCATACGTAAAAAGGGACAGAATGAACTATTTATATTCGCCACTATTTCATATGATAGATTCAGGTATTCAAGAAAAACTGTCAAATTTTACAAACGCATGCCAGTAAGAACAAAAATATAATACAGCGGTAAGCTGTTGTCCTATCGGATCAATTATTTGCTATCTAGCAAAAAAAAATTTCATCCTTTCTACGCCTGCGCTATCTACTGGTCATGTAATAACTGGTTGAGGGAATGCCCGGCATAAATCTAACCTTGTTCCTGGGGAAAGTCGTAGAGAGTTTTTGAAGTCCTCATTATTTAAGTGAAAGAACACGGGTGCGGGGACTGTTGAAATGTTTATTTCGCTATAACACAAATTGAATTTGAAAAATTATCGTCTTTTTAAGATTGATAACTTTTATATTTAAAGTTTTCGCGAACTGTATTATCATAGAAGTTAGGGTCTGAAATGTAATTTTCAAGGTTAATTTTTACACACATAACATAACGCCATCCTGTGCTCCCGGGGCCCATAACGCTAAATTATCTAACCAGTTGGATGAGCACAAGTTGGGAGAAAGAAAGAGAGAGAAAGGAAAGATTTGTTAAAGCAAAAAAAAGAGACGATACAGCATTCAGGGATTTCCAGAGAGAATGCCATCGGTGTCAAATCTCACACGAATCTGTTCAATTTTTTCTGAAGTTATAACTGGATAGAGGGGACAAGAATACTGAAACAAATGGTGATTTACGGGTTGAACTTGCAGGGGAATTAGATTACCAACTGAAAAGGGATGAAAATTGATAAGTTAAATTGTGAACATATGTATGGCAAATAAACAATCACTGTAGAGTCAGAAATACGTAACGTCCCTCTGGGTCCTGGGGTCTCGATTTCCATCATGAGATCTGCACTTTTGAGGGACTTTTGAAGTTATTAATTGGGTTGATTTTCTCAAGGGGAATTCTGGTCTCAACTACTGTAGGTCTTGAAGAGGTCTTGATATTTATGAATGTGGTCTACTATGGAGTTGATTTTGCCGCGTGAAAGGATATTTGATTCAGCTCTCCTGTCAAGCTTAATTTTTACACTCACACATAATATGTGGTGACAGCAGGTGCAGTCAGATTAATGTTAGAACAATGAATGATGAAATAAATTATTGTTGTTAGAACTATGTTTCTAACATTAATAACTTGTGTGGCCGGTGTCCTGGTGTAGTGGTGACGCGTCTTACCCGTGATCTGGGCATCCTGGTTTTGAGTCCTGGTTCGAGCATTATTCTTCTTCTTCTATGATCTATTTGTAAGATGTGTGAATGTACCCCCCTGTAAAAAGGGTTTGTTGAAGTGAATGTGACTCAAGAAGTATCTTAATCGTATTCTTGGACCTAGTTGTAGCAAATGAAAAAACAAGAGAAGCTCATCAGGCCTAAATCGCTGATAGTTAACTGTTGGAGGATAAGTCACAATAATGAGCCGTAATTCACAACAATAATGATTTATATTGCTAGATAGTCACACCAGTCTATCAGCAGGAGTTTTGCTAATAGACGCTTTAATTTTAACAGTCTATTTTAGAATAAGAAAAATCAAAAAGACATACATTCATTTTTATATTAATGCTATCTATTATGCTTATCAATGCTATCTGTTATGCTTATGAATGCTATCTATTATGCTTATTAATGCTTATCTGTTATGCTTATTAATTCTATCAATTAAGCTTATTAATGCTATCTATTATGCTTATTAATTCTATCTATTATTCTTATGCTATCTATTATGCTTATTAATTCTATCTATTATTCTTATGCTATCTCTTATGCTTATTAATGCTTATCTATTATGCTTATTAACGCTATCTATTATGCTTATTAATGCTTATCTATTATGCTTATTAATGGTATCTGTTATGCTTATTAATGCTATCTGTTATGCTTATTAATGCTATCTATTATGCTTATTAATGCTTATTTGATTATTACCTCTTGAACATCCATGAAAGATTTTGATTCTATTTCATAAGAATCAAAGCTCAAAATATCCCCTTTCTTTTTATCAAGGAAAAATACTAACCATAGTTTGGTGTGTATTACGCCTTCAAAGACCACTCAACTTTAAATAAAACCGAAGCAGTGGGGTGGAAACTTTATTTTCTCCGATGTACTGAGAGTTTCATTGTAATTCAAGTTTAAGTTACGAATCGACCGAGTCAAAATTCCGAACGCGTGAGGCGGAAGTCTTTTTTTCCCCCTAGTTGAGAAAAGGTGAGGGAAAATTCAGTTCCTTTTTTCTTTTCTATGTCTAAGAAAAGCAAAGTATATGACGGAGCGCAGAGTTGTAGACTTTGAATTGAGAAAACTTTTTTGTAACTTCTTCATTCCCAGTTGCTGTAAAGAGAAAGATTCCGAGATTCGAGAAGAATTGAGAAATATATAGAGATTTCAAGAAAAACTAAGAGCAATTCTTCTATCTAAGAATAGAGAAAAAAGATATATTTGTGTAATATTGAAAACATTCTGCCCACACAAATTGATCTTTGAAATGTTTTTAACAGTATTTAAAAAAATAGAAAACAACCTGGACAGGAAAATATAAAAAAATAGGTTGATTATCGAAGACAAATGCATTTGAAATTGCCTTTTCATTTACTCATAATAGTACTTGAAGAAAATCAAACAAATGAATGAAAAGAACGGATCGAATCAACTGTTATCTAATCTGTTATTTTACTCCCAGATATTTTTTTCATGGATTATTTTTTAAGATGGTCCTTTCTTCTGATTGTTTTTAGAATTTTTTTCATAATAATAACATGAGTATCTTTTTTTATTCAGATAGCTTTTAATAACTCATTTAATGTTTCGTTGATAATAAATCAGCTCATTAGAAGTTTTAGAAAAAAAAGTTTCTAACTTTTTTAAAATAGCAAGTTAAGATAAATCGCATAAAAAATAACAAAATCTCATATATAGTAATTATATCAAGTAAAATATGTATTTATCTTCTTAAAGAACATCATTTCTTTACAACTTGTTAATGTTTAGTTATTTCGTTTTTTTAAATATATTTCTTTTTTCAGCAAACGATTTCCTTAATAAAAAGTAATGTTTTTTTAAACTAAGGTTTTAAAAATTGTTTCTTTTTATAAACTATTTTCTAAAAGAACAATTTTTTTTCAAAAAGGAAGCAATCTTTTTTTTAAAAAAATCATTCATGATTGTAATTTAAGATAAACAAGTGAAAGTTACAGTTATTGAATTCTATTGATTTCTAACGATAAAATTCTTCATTTAGTTATTTATTTTTATTTTTATTCATTTATTTTTTGCAAATCCACAGAATTGTTTTTAATACAGTTGTTCTAGTTTAAAGACGTCAGAAAATACTTAGAATTCTAATCGTGATAATCAAAATAAGGTTTTAGGAAAATATATTTTTTACCCCACTGCTCACAACAAAAAAGCAACACACTCCTTGCTTGGAGATCAGATATTAACTAAGTTAAACTAAACTAAATTAAGCAAACAAGATATACTAAATACTTTAAAGGCCTTTCTATAGATTTGATCTGAAATTGATTAGTTTAGCTAACTTTGATGAAAAATAAATGTATACTAACACGTGTCTACCTTTTCATGAACTAAATAAAATAAGACGAATAAAAATGTGAAATCAAAATTTTTTATAGCTAAAATAAGCTTAAAATATATATTAGCCTTGAACAGCTAAACAAATGTAGATCATAATGAATTATTATAACGGGATTTTAGGATTATTAATTATTTTATAGGAAGTTTCCTCACTTTGCTTTCAGATCTAAAAATAAGGAATCCTAATGATATTTATATTTATCACTTTCTTTTTGTGTTTATTACCTTTAATTTATTAAATTTCAAAAGAAAAAATACATGTCAAATAGCAGGATTCTTTTATTAATTTTTTTTTTTAACTTTTCTGATAATAATTAGATAAACTAAATTCACAAAAAAGTCAACCGAGGCTTTATACCACTATCCGATAAAGAAATATAATCCAAATACGTTCTGGAATTTTAATACAGATCTCCGTATTTCAAAATATTTTGACATTGGATTTTATATCATAAACATAAATATTTTTATCTCACAAAGCAGAAGATAAAAATGCGTTGCTTATAGTTTATTCATACGAAAACACCATAAGAGAATGGCCACGCCCGGCAGAAATTCCAAAACTCCAAAATGACCATCCTTTATAATCTATTTAAGTAAGAATCAACCTGGTATTTCCCAGAAACGAAGCCTGTACAATCTTCCGCGCTGGTCACGAAAGCAACAACAGCAACAACACCAGACGATTTTTCCTTCCAATTTAACTGCACTGAATCTATTCCGTTTTGAAATGCCACCAGGCATAGAAATAGTTTTAAATGTTCTTCTTTGAAGAATTCTCTTTCGCTAACTACGCCAGCTGTCTCCTGCGTTTTTGTAATCTTTTTCAGGGGAAAAAAAGAAGCAGGTGGAACATGAATAAAATCAAATCGCTTATTTATTCATGTTTTGCTTGCTGTTGGAGGGTAAGCCTTGATGTTGGTATGCTGAACTGCTCAACTAGTGTACCTGACTTATCATAAGCCGCTTAAAGATGGAAAGCTTATTTTATACTTTTCTCACTAAAAGAAATACGACGAGGACATGATGTCTTATTATGTTTTTTAAGATATTTTAGGAATATTGTTTTTTTCTTTGCTGTTTTATATAATGTTTTGAAATAAAAAATATGCATTAATAAAGGAAGTTCTATGTGTTTGTGTGTAATCATATTTTGTAAACTAATTTAAATCTTAACCCTTAATAACCTAGAGTTTCAATTTTGATACCAATCTTTTAAACCGAATGTTCACATTACTATTATTTTTTTATAGGTTGGCTGCACGTATTTTACAGTTGTATAATATTCTTTCCAACGAAATAAAAAAAATCAAATGTCATTATTGTTTTATTTTCAAGCAAATACAGTAATATTAAAAATAAATCACTTTCGTAAATCAGGCTACTAAGGGTTAGGTAATTTCCTAATTTTTATCCTAATTCATCCCAATGAGGATGGCAAACAGCTTTCTGTATCGTTAAAATTTTCTTTGAAGTGTAGTTCCTCGATCTTTTAGAGACATTAGAGGCGTGTTGGAACTTACCTATTGTTTATTTCATTTGACTGGTAGAGATTACTTCAACAGTTTAGAGAATGCATCGCCAAAATTGTTGGATTACAAATATATTTTCGTATCGACAAGAACTTTCCATGGCTTTACGAATATTAAGATCGTGAAAGACGCAAATGACGTTAATAGTGTATTTGCAGCCTTAAAAGCGACGATGCTGAATAAAGATTAGTAAAAGAGGTGAAAACAGTTGTGAAGTCCAGAGAAGCAAGAGAAACGAAAAATACTTTAATAAGTGTTACAAATTTCTAATGTGTATATCAAGTGTGTAGCAATTTGTCACAATCTGTTATACAAGTTCATCTCTGACAACTATCACTATCTCTGAATGTTTGGGACGATATTTTTCCCAGTTTGAGAAACCTACCTTTTGTTACATTTTCTTGTGTGTGCGTGTGTGTGTTCCTAATTCATCCCAATGGTGATGAGATGCTTCCGGTATGGTAGTTGGGTCTCGCCACAATGGAAATTATACTAAAAGGTGGGAGTCTGGCTCCTCCTATCAGTGACGAGACGTACTTCCTTAGGGAAGGCTTGTACCGTAGCCGGTGATGACCACAGTGCAAACCACAGCTCTCATCCACAGTTTAAGCCACTGTTGCTGTGGTGGTCCAGTCATTCAGTATTTATTTATCCATGCGCCTTCGGGTGAGTTGGAGAGGCAGTGGTATGATTTAATTTAGCCCATACTAACGTCCTTTCAAAATATCTTATTTTCATACCTTTCTTACTTTTTTTGGATTTTTTTTTAACACGCGCTGACAACTGCAGCATTTTTTAACTCTCCGAGTGAAGATATAAAAATCCTAATGCTTGCAACATTCTTTTAAAGGCGTACACATGCCTCCAGGGTCACACACGCGGAACTGACCAAGCTCAAGTGGGAGAAGCTCAGTCATCTCCCCTACAGCCCGGACATGTCACCTTAGGATTTCCATATTTTTTGTCCACTGAAAAAAACCTCCGTAAAGGAAGAGATCGTTTTAATATTATGAGAAGATTATTTTTAGCCGATTCTATCTCACTAAGCAATGAGACGTGGAGATTTTTGGAATTCTTCGTTATTCTTTGACTTTCATCCTCATTGCATGGAATATTTTTTCATTAAATTTTTATTCAAGTATCAATATTATGTCGTTTCTGGCCTTAATATTTTTATTTAATCTAAGAGTAATTTAAATTTATTTTATTGTTAAATGTAGACATCCCCTCCTTTCATCTTTCCTCTCCTCCCTATTTTGACGAATAAACCCATCCTAACGTATGCGCAAAAGCGTATTGGGTTTTATAATTCTTTTTCAAAGAATACCAAAGATTTTCTTCTCTAAGATTTCCAGAGACAAAGAAATCCCTATCAAAATGTCATAATGAAATCATTAAAGACAAAAAATTCGATCTCTTTTGCACTTAACCCACGATGTAGTCTGATGTATTTCTTACCATCCTTTATCCGTACAAACTACGCCTCCCGGAAAAAAATAAAACGAATTTAAAATTTTAAAAGTTCCAACAAGCACCAATTGTTTCTATAAGTGATAAACCAAGTTTAGAGCAATCTGAATTTATTACATAAAGTTATGTGCAAACATTGTTATTTTTTTGACATAATCATTGTGAAAATTTAGGCATTTGTTATATCAGTGGTTTGAAATTATTCAAAAAAGTTACATCCAGTGATAGGAGATAGGGTTTAATGTTTTATTTGAAGTTCTCTAGTTATCTAAAATTATTATTTTAACAGAGAAATCGGTTCTTCAACTAATAAAAAAAATTCTTCAATCATTTTTTGAATTTAGGAAAAAAATCGTCAATCAGTTCTTGAATTGAGGAAAAAAAATCTTCAATCAGTTCTTGAATTTAGGGGAAAAAAATCTTCAATCACTTTTTGAATTTAGGAAAAAAATCTTCAACCACTTCTTAAATTAAAAAAAAAAAAAAAAAAAAAAAAAAAAACTTCAGTCAATTCATCAATTTTGAAAAGAAGCCGCATTCCCATGAACCAATGAAAACAGAAATGATCATAAAAATATAACAACAAATGACATTATTCTATCAACTGATCAAGTCATTGAAAAGAAACTGAAGACGTTCAAATTCAAAATAGATCTGGTTGAGTAACATACTAGAATTTGTTTGATGAGAGCATGTTTAGACATTATTGCTTCATACTAAAGTTGATCTAAATCAAGATTCAGACAATATACAGAATCCATCTTCGTTTACTCCTATTTATTTTTGTTATTGTATACAAAAATAGGCTGTCAAAATTTTAAAAAAAAATACTTTTCATCTTAATCAAGATTTAGACCATATATAGAATTCCCTCCATTTACTCCTATTTATTTTCAAGTTATTTTATACACAAATAGACAGTCAAAATTCCAAAAAATACTTTTCATTCCAATCAAGATTTAGACTATATACAGAATTCCCTTCGTTTACCCCTAGTTATTTTCAAGTTATTGTATATACAAATAAACAGTCAAATTTCCAAAAAAATATTTTTGATCTTAATTAAGATTCAGACAATA
>JAOUZG010030082.1:6398071-6436219 GCA_026289955.1 Argiope argentata
TCTCTTAGGTGTATTACTTATAGACTGAATATTTACAGTAATAGTTTTCATAACACGACTTTGGAAAAATTAGTGCAGATATTCGCAATACTTGTTTTCCGTTTGTCCATGAATGACGAATTGTCCAACTAGAATTGCCCGGCCAGAGAAAGTAGCTTAACGAATAATATTGAAATACCACAGAGATTTAAAGATAATCAATATCTTTCCAATCTATAGTAACGTATCTCGGAATAATCTATAGTTCGGTCATCAGATCTATGATCATTTATCTCTTAGGTGTATTACTTATAGGATGAATATTTACTACAATAGTTTTCATAACCCGCCTTTTGAAAAATTTGTGTAGATAATCTCAATGCTTATTTTCCGTGTCTCCATGACTGACTGACTTATGTTACTAGAAAAGATATCTTATCAAATTATATTGATATACCATAGAGATTTATGGATAACCAGTAATTTGCCAAATCCGGCTAGATGTAATCTTTTTTTCGATCATGAGATTTATAACTTTTATCACTTTGGTCGATTCCTTATAGAGTTACTGCCTACTGCAATAATTTTCATAATGACTTCGGAAAAATTACTGCAGATCTTTGCTGATCACGGTTTGGTTTGGTTTGGTTTGTTTGTTTGTTTTTTGGCAAAAAATCCAGGATTTGGACTATGCTGCGCCAACCAGAGAAATGAACCATTGCAATCCGAAAGTTTTATTTGAAATGTTTAAAAATGAAAATATTTTTTAAAAAATATTACCACTTTAAATAAGGGAATAAAGCCTTATCGATTTTAAAAATTCAAAAAGTTTAACATGAGGGGTTCCACCAAGCAAATTCGACAAAGAAACCGTAGACGCCCGAAAAAATCTCAATCGCTGAACAGTGAAACCTGAGCAGTCACTCAAAATATGGCCTATAGAGATTTGACATTTGCATTGCGAACACGTTAGGCTGATCATGGTAGTTAGAAAACTAAACCGCTCCTCATTCATAACTCTCTCCTTATATATATTATACGTGTGTGTACGTGTGCTTGTATGTGTGTATGTGTATGTGCATATGTGTAATGATATTTTAAAGAATTCAAATCTTAGTTATTTTCCAAATTTTTACCTTAAATTAACTAACTTCATTATAAAAGGATCTCTTTTTTTACCTCATAATTAAATTATCACTTTTTATTTAATTCTACGTGCATTCTAGAAAACTGAGGATTTCAGCATTTTTTCACTCTCTAGAAAATGGATAAAAAAACACAATGTTCACAAAATCATTTTAAAAATACCAAGAATTGCATTCCCTAAGATAACATGAGTGAAATAAATCTCTATCAGAATCGCATTGTAAAATCACAGACGAAAAAAAAAATATTTTATATCATGTGAGAACATGATGTGTTTTGGTTATGGAGTTTTGTGGTGTATTCGAAAAAACGTAGGCAAGGTATAACTCGTTTTTTCATTGGTAGATAGCGAGTCACCTGACCCATGACATTTGAGCTTTGTTTTGCCAGTATTGTTTGAAATATTTAATTAAATTTATTATCAACAGCTTTTTGCTTGTCGTTTCTAATGAAATGTCGGCATCTTCCAGGTTGTTTACGATTTCTTACTTTTAAATAAATAATCTCGAGCTAAAAATACTATCGTTTGGTTTTTTTCATTTCCTTACAATTTTAAATATCGCAATTTTATAACCCCAAACATATTGAATAATGTAATAAGCGCATTCTTACTTATTGTATTTCAAAATACTGTAAATATTAGAAAATAATTTTAATATCAATCTGCATTACGTTCATTGGATTTTATTATTATGTCAAAACATGATATTGTTTTTGGGAATGAGGTTTTTTTTCGTCAACAAAAAGCCATAGGCGCAGAATTGAAACTTTATTATCTGCCCGAAAATCTCAAAAAATCAGCTTTTAATAATGCGTTGTCATTGCAATTACAAAAGCTGATTAAAAACAAAAGTTAATGACTACCGCAAATAAAAACTAGAAAAATGTCATTTTGAGAGCGTGATTATATGAAATGAAGTAAATAGCAAATGTTTTATTTTTTAAAACAATGAATGCGAGGACAAAATTTTTTGGATCGTTTGCAGTACTAAATTGACTCATTCAATGAAACATTTAAAATTAATTAATGTATAATTTAACTTGCACGAGCACGTGGTGCTTGACCGTTCAAGAAACGATGTTCTGACATGATACGTTGAAATATGCACAGCAGATTTCATTTTAATCTTTTTGTATACATAATGGCTTCCAGTAATAGTGAACTTTTCTTTAAAGTTACTGTTCTTTTTTAACTGAAATCAGTCGAGCTCCAACGCTTTGTTTGCCAGCTAGAAAAATTGAAAATTAAAATTTAAAAAAAAATATCATTAGAGAGAGAGAGAGAAGTCTCGTAATGTTTTCAAACTGGTTTAAACTGGTTAATGACTTAAGTTAATTAAGACAAATAATCACTTAAAAATAATAATGTTCTCACATGATAACTTGAAATTTTGCAACTGTTGATTTGATTATTTTATCTATATATTTATGATGTTTTTAAAAACAAAATTAGTTAAAAATGATGAAAGCAGATTTATATTAGCTGTCTTAAATTGAAAAAAAGAAACAGGCATTTTATTTTTATTTATTTATTTGCTTTTGCTTCGCAATATTGACTGACGCATATTTTATGATCGTTTGTTTCTTGTACAAATTATGCCACCTACGATTAAATAAATCTCAGTTAAAATTGTAAAATTTTCTTCTATTTGGTCAAGCATTGCCTTTTTGAAATTTGCCTTTTTTCTGAATTTTCCTTAACTTGAATTTCTGAAATTTTCGAACCACTTTAATTCAAACTTCATTTTAATCTCTAAACTGCGCAGGATCTTCTTAGAGTCAAATTCCTGAAACTTTTATTGCACAGTGTGTAGCTACAGTATGATGTAAAATTCAAGGGACTAAAACAAGTGCTTGTGTTGAACTTTAATAAAAACAACTTTTGAAACTCTCTAAGCTCTAAATGCATTTACTTGTACTTTCTTTTGCCTTTTTATTTCTCTGACTTTGACCTTACCCTAGAATTTGTGAAGGATTTTTAAAAGCTGCTAAGAAAAACAATTTTGTTTAATTTGAATGAAGAATAAATATATTGTTTAACCAAGACATCTTTCCTGCTTATATGAGCTCTATGTAAACGTTAGTTAGTTGACAATTTTAATATCTTTCTTTCAGATTTTATCGGACCTGGATTTACGAATGTTGTTGTTGTTGTTACTTATGGCACATGCCATGGAAGAGCCCCGCAGATACATCAGCAGATTTTAAACCGAAGATAAGAGTCTCTTATTTCAAGTAGCGCCGACTAGGGCCAAGAGTACGACTTTAGCTACACACTGCGTGAGAAAGTTGAGAGGCAAATATTATTTAATGGTTGTTAAGTTTTTTACATATATTTGATTAGAGTCGTGTCTAATTCACAACTAATCTGTTTTAGAGGAACAGCTGTAGGTCTTCAATTAAATTAATATTTTAAAAAAATTCATGGGAATATAGTTATCCTGAAAACACAACGATTTTAAACATTTTCTTCTTTAAAAAAATCTAGATAAGTTATATTTTTCATTCTTTGTTATAATTTTTTTCGTTGCCAATATTTACAAATTTTAGCATTGTACTCATGGCTCGCATATATCTTATGTTTAACAGATATTTATTTTCTAATACCATCGCTCTTGAGCATCTTATGAAACTATGAAATACTCCCGCACATTAGAAAATCAGAAACTCAATATCCATCAACGCATTGCACCTCCCTCACTACAAATCCCATCACGCATGCATCTTCCAATAAGTATCTCCCACATTGTTAATCGGCCCAATAACCATCTTCGGCCTGTAAAACCATTCATGGCTTTAAATACCTCCGCAAGATTTTACTGCTCCTTGTGAACGACATCTATTTTCCCTAAATATTCCCTGGAAGTGTACCTAGACGACATTAAAACTCCGACTCGCTGGCCGTACAAGCGCCACCCCCTAATTAGAACACCGCGTAAAACTCCTTGGAAGTTCTCCTCCATTTAAAACCTTTCCAAGTGTAAAATCAGGGCCGTTGAGTCGTGCTAATTCTGCGTAATTTAGCCGACATTTCATAGCTCACTAAATTAATCCATTTGACAGTAATTGGCAATAACGGCAAGGTTCCTTCCTGTCCCTATGCTCAATATTCGGTGGCCACGTATCTATTAGGGCCATAATTGCCTTGGAACGTATCTGTCCAAGTGCTACAAGGTTATTTCATTTAGTCCTCTTGGTGCTCTTAATTTTCGGCTTTATGATTTCGTTTCACGCTGGGGGTTTTCATTGGCAGGTGGTCGGATATCGACTCCTTCTGGGAGACTGTTTTCATCGCATTATTATTTAGGGTGGATTTTTCACAAAATGCCGTTTTAATTCTTCGTATTCGCGTTCCAGATTAGAATCCGTTAACTACGGAATCGATCGGCGGTTGATTGTTTTGGTTATTCATGTGGGCTGGTTGCTAATGAGGATTCGCCACGATTGAATTCTGTAGCATTCTTTTTAATATCCAATTATAGGTTTTTGTTAATGGCAACGAAGATTCAAAGCGCGTAGTGTCGGTTGAGAGGTAAAAAGTTGAAAAGCTTAAAGGATAATAATAATAATAATAATAATAATTCATCTTTTTTTTCATTTATGGAAAATTCTTCTTTTTCTTTTTATTCGTGATTTCTTCTTCTTCTTTTTTTTCGCGGCTATCATTTATCCTAGCATTTTTATGTTAAATACGACTAATGTTCTTTTTTTTTCAGTCAAAACAGAACAAATATGTTCTTTTTTTTCAGTCAAAAAAAACCCCGATATGTTCTTTTTTTTCAGTCAAAACAGAACCGATATGTTCTTTTTTTCCAGTCAAAACAGAACCGATATGTTCTTTTTTCAGTCAAAACAGAACAGGTATGTTCTTTTTTTCCAGTCAAAACAGAACAGATATGTTCTTTTTTTTCCAGTCAAAACAGAATATTACAATAAACTGTATGAATATAATGTGACTGTAAATATCTTGATTATAACACAGCTATAACATATATTTTCGATAGAGAATTTTTTTATTTTGCTAATACAAAAACGGTGGAAATGATATAATTATAACAAAAGCATTCCTTTTGTCAGTTAATGAAACAGAAAACAGTTTCCGTTTGATAAACGATGGTTATTAAGGTTATTATTTTCAAATTGCGTTCAATAGTCTACTGTTATACAAATAGAAACAAATTGCGACATGGAAGAAGTTTTAAAGAACTAATTTGGGTATTTCAGTAGTTCTGATGTGATCAAACAATGTGTATGAAAGTTTTCAATTTATTACTATTTTGTTTTTAAATTATTTGACACTGGTAATATACTTATTTTGTTAACTTAATTAAGATATTTTCCTATAACTTCATATTCAAAAACCTCAAGTACAAAGTAAGTCATACCATACTCTCCGAGTCTACTATATTCTGCATATCATACCATAATTTTCGATGTGGTTTCAGGCAATAAATGCCAATAATAGGGGAAAACAATATTCTATAATTTAATTTAAATTTACAATTTAATAAAAAATAAAAAGCAATGTTTACCTGAACAAATTATTTCTAACTGTTAAAAATGAATCATGTGGTTTGAATGTAATCCAATAACATTGAAAAAAATTGAATAGTTTAATAAACAATTAATTATACTTTCTTGTCAAGCAAAATTATCTGTGTAATTCGATGTTATATCTAGCAATCAATGCCAATCTTAGGGGGAAAACAATATTTCATAATTTATTTTAAATTAACATTTTACGGTAAAGTAAAAAAAAAAATTTGCCTGAAAAATATTATTGTTAACTGTTAAAAAGGAATCATAAGGCCTGAATGTAGCCAAAAAACATTGAAAAAATTTAAAAGTTTAATGAACATTTATTTATATTTTCTTGTTACGCAAAACTATCTGTGCCATTCGATATTATATCAAGCAATAGATGCCAATTTTGGGAAATCAAAGTATATTTCGTAATTGATATGAAATTTACATTCTCCAGAAAGGTCGTCTGCAAAAATATTATTGTTAATTGTTAAAAATATTATTGAATATTCGTCTGCAAAAATATTATTGTTAATTGTTAAAAATGAATCATGGGGCTTGAATGTAGTCTGAAAAAATTAAAAAGTTCAATGAAATGTATTTATATTTTCTTGTCACGCAAAACTCTCTGTGCAATTCGATATTATTTCATTCAATGTTAGGGAAACAAATTATATTTTGTGATTGATTTTAAATTTACATTTTACAGAAAAGTAAAAAATAATATTCGCATGAAAAAAAAATTAGATGAAATCTGTTTAAAATCATCCGTTTTATCATTCTTTATACATTTGAAATTTATATATATTTATTTTATTCAATTACATTCAGTAACATTGTTACCACAGAAACAAGCCGTATAACTTAGGGAATCGATCACTTGACATAAAACTAAACAAAAGCAAACATAAAAATCAGATTAAATTCTTTTCCCCAAAAACTATTCTATAAAAGTTTTAATTTCCGAAACTAAAAGGAGAAAAATTTAAAGGAGATTTTTTTCCCCGAAATTTTTTAATTGCCTAAATGGAACGCATAAATTAAAACACATTTCGTTCGAAACAATACCAATTTAACGACATCATGGCCCGTTTTCTGGGAAATATTCTAGCCGCTAATTTATCGACAGCTTCAAAGAACATCATTATTTTAATTGTCCAAATTAAATAATTAATGGAGAGTAATTTCCGCCGTCGCGAATTTCATCGTTATTATTTTGTCCCTGACCTGTTTTAGTGTTATTACTGATTTTTTTTATTGGTTTAATTTTACCTGTATCTCTAATTTAGAATCTCTCGAGAAGGAAAATAAAATTATTTTTAGATGAAAAAAAGATAAAAATATTAATGTTTCTCATTTAGCTAACTTTTTAGGGGTATCAATGTAAAAATGATTTTTATTTAATAAGTGGAATATAATATTTCATTTTTAGTCCTTTGCACTCGATGGTGCTTCTTGGGAACCATTCAAGACGGTGTATTTTGAACACGCAAACACACAAACGCTCGCGCGCGCACGCACGCACACACACACTTGGGACAATAAACAATCCCTTGTATATTGAATAATTATGCATCGAATTACTTTTCCGAGTGCAAAAAAGTTAACATCTCTTTCTACGTAAAAAAAACTGCCCTTTATATACAGGTTTCTGCAAAAAACATGATAACTTTTATATTTTTTGTTGTTGTTACTAATGACACTTGCCATGGACAAGCGCGCTGACGACCGTCAGCGGTTTTAAGCCGAATCAGCGTCTCTTGTTTTAAAGTAGCGACAACTAGGGCCAAGAGTAAGACTTAGTTATACACTCATTACATTCACGTGCACAGTTCTTTTTACAGGGGGGCACATTCATACACTTTATAGACAGAACATAAAAAACAACCATGTCTTAACCGGGACTCGAACCCGAGACGCCCGAGGATCACGAGAAAGACGCGCTATCTCTGTGCCAGGACGCCAGCATAATTTTTATTTTAATTAATGATATATGTTTGATATCATAATCATATTTTCCTCTCAAAATATATCCCATTAGTTGAATTTTTTAAGAGATCGAACCACCAAAGGTTTAATAAAGAAATCATTTTTCGCAAATGGTACGATTTAGTTTAGTTATAAAAATTCCCATCCCAAAAGTACACACTGGTAATTCTGCAACAGAACGCTCGGTTTCAAATCGTACTCAATTGATAAGAATGAGACCTGAGACCAAAATCTGTATTCCAAATTTTAAGGCACTGATCGATTGTCGAAGAATCATTTTGATGAATTTAAGGATTTCTTCTATTTTTGAAACCGACTCGAAACCAGCCGATGCCCAATTTGAAACTATATTAATGCATACATAGAGAGCTAAACTATAGAAGTTTACAGAGCAAATCTACGTTATGAAGTATTCGATTAGTAATATTGTTATTTATTTTTAGAAAGTGTACATTTATCAATTTTTATTTGTTTTATAATATAGAAACTTATCAATTTAAGATAATGGCTTTGCATTATCAGGTTTACAAGTAGAGTACTGATAATTGAATTATGATGATTATAGAGAACAAATTTAATTATTCTGATACTTTAAAAAGATCAACCGATGTCTTAAATTATAGGTAAAAGATATGAAACGCAGATATCTTTAACATTTTTAATTTTGAAAAGTATATGGTAGTGATGTATTATTAAAATCATATTTGCTTTTATTATTACCAGCGGGTGACCGAGCTCCGCTAGGAGAAAAAAGGTATCGAAGCTAACTCGTTGAAATGTCGGAGATGTGGGGCGATTTTCAACTTGGCAACCATTTCTCGTATTACAGTATAAGATAAAATTAAAACTTAAGCTCCAAGCATGCGTTACGAGTAAAAGGGAAAAAATTATCTTATTAATATGTTGCCATCAGATTGACAAAAACTCAAATTTAAAAAAAATAAATTATTATTGCGCATTAAACACATAAAAATGCAATTTTCATCACGTGTCTGCGTGAAATGAAAAAAAATATATATATGAATATTGATATAGATGGCATATTGGCTATAGATGGCAGCACGTTACCACTTGAAAATTTAAGTAGCCATTATGGCGAACTAATAAAGTTTGAAAATATCCTATCTGTAACTCCGGACTGCTCAACCGTAGCGCTTCAAAACCGGCGCCAATCGATTCCTCGTGGCCAAAACCCCCAGACCCCCAAGTTTACCGGAGTTTATTAATTCTGGGACGATTTTCGACTTGACAACCATTCCTCGTATTATAGTATAAGATTTACGCTGATGCACCAAAACTTTGAATTTCTATTAAAAAAATGGATTAAAATAAAAGGTATTTGAATCCAATAAGAGATACTGTAACTCTCTGCTGATGTGTGGACGTTAGAAGATGATAACAAAACAAAAAGAAAAGATAAAAAATTAAGTTGAAAAAAGAAAGTCTTACTACGCGGAAACTTATTATTGGAAACACATTACATAAATTTAAAAGATTAAAATGAAACCTGCTATGCATATTTCAATGCATCATGTCGGAACATCATTTCTTGAACGACCAAGCACGTGCTCGTGTCACGTGCTTGTGCAAGTCACGTGCTCGTGCAAGTTAAATTTGTATTTTTATTCATTTTCATTGTTTCATTGAACGAGTCACTTTAATATTGCAAACGATCCATAAAAAAACTTTACTGTTAAAAAAAATGATTTAAAAATAATAATGTTCCCACATTGATAACTTGAAATTAAAGATCGAAGATTTCCCTTCGCTTTTTTTTGTGAAATAAATCAGTTTAACATAATTCCTATTCTAGATTAAAGGGAAAATGTTTTTTTTTTAATTTTGTATAAATATATAATATGAATTTTTTAAAAAAAACTGTGTAAAGGAAATATCCATCACAGAACAAATTTACATTTAAAGCTCAGTACAAAATCTTCTATGTCTTTCCTCAATAAATTTCTCTACTGAATATCAATTTTAAAAACAAAAAAATTCAGATTAAACATGTAAAAAATTTTAAGAAATCGCGCGTTTATTCCAACTATAACAAACAATCGAACGACAAATTCAAACCCATTTTTAATTAATGCGATATTTGATTTTTTTTGACAGCTACTTTTTTTATTAAGCAATAGGCATGAAAAAATTTGCCAATAATAGCAAATTTACAGTATACTTGTTTTGAGTTCAATTATTTGTTCACTAAATATTATGAATTGAAATTTAAATCATCATGCAAAGAAGGAATAATCTAATCTTATTTTACCTTATACTTGGTTCAGTATAGCCCAGTTATGATTCTTGCTCCAATAAGCCAATCAAATAAACAATCCATTAGCTCACAGATAGTTGATTTTGAAATAGGATACAGATGGGAAAAATCAAGCTTAAAATTATATTAAGGAAATGATATTTTAATTAAAACACCATTATCTGTTACTTGACCTCCGCAAACATAATAGGAAGATGGGATTAAATTCCACTATAACGATTTTGAAAGAGCTCAAAACTACCAGCAATTTACAAGATTAAAAACTCGCAAATTTAAACAGCAATTTATTCCTCAAAATGTTTGCGATCTTTAAGTGAAGCGCATAAATTAAAACACTTTTCGTGCGAAACAATACCGATTTAACGACACCGCGGAATATTTTCCGGCGAATATTTTAGCCGCTAATTTATCGACAGCTACAAAGTACATCGTTATTTTAATTGTCCAAATTAAATAATTAATGGGGAGTAATTTCCGGCAAATACCGCTGCGGGTTTTATTATTATTATTTTGACTCTCTCTAGGTTTTAGTGTTATTATCGTTTTTTTTTCTCTGTTTCGTTTTATTTGCGTTACTAATTTGAGCTCATTTCGCTAAAAGTAAGTGAAAATATTCCAAGAACATGAAAAGAAAGTTAAATTTTTGTGCTTTTTTTGGCCTAAGGCTTGTAGTGAGAGATTTTTTCTTTGATACTGCTTAAGTAAAATTGATTTTTTAGACCTGTTGCTATCTCAGTAGTAATTTGTGTGGCTTTTAAAGTAATTGCAAAAACGACAACAGTAATTGTTATCTCTTGAAATTACTGCGAAAAACATCCTGACTTACTAATTTTTTATGGCTCCGAGGAGCTTAAACTATTGTTTTTTCTTATGATAATATGCTTTGTGGAAATAGGGCTTAGTAAGAAAGAATCTAACATTAAGAAGAAAAAACAACTTATCTTTTATGCTCATTTGATTGTTTCTTTTCTTTTCTTAATTTAGTTATATTAACGTCGCGCTTTAAAGCAATACTAGGATTATAGTGGGACGGTACTTGTAATTTTGAACTGCTGCCAGATGACGAGGACTGAGCATACGCCACCTCACAGAACTTCTACATCGCACCAGCGTGAGATCAATGAATTGTTTTATATTTGATATTAAGTGCATTTTTTATAATTGTTTGTCTTGACAAATAAAGAATTTTTGCACATATTTTTAACGATATTGGGGTCATTTAATTAACCCATTATCTGTCAGGATCCTTATTTACGATTTTGCAATTTTACATACACCATTATGAGCCAAAAGTATATTTGGTACACCTACAGTTAAGTTTCAGTCTATATATATATATATAACAGCTCAATATTATGTGTAACAGAATGTTTGCTTCATTTCTTTACAACAAGCGAACCAATGTACTAGTACAGGGGTAACACGTCTTCTCCTTAACTGGGCGTCTTGGGTTCCCAGTCCCAGTTCGGGCATGGTTGTTCTTCATCTGTTATATCTATGATATGGATGAATTTTCCCTTCGGTAAAAAGGATTTCTGCAAGCGAATGTGAATCTTGATTAGCTAAGACGTATACTCTTGACCCTAGTAGGCGCTACTTAAAAACAAGAGACTCACTCTCGGCTTAAAATCACTGTCTGCACCTGTAAGTTGCCCATGACAAATGCCATAGGAAGTATTTTCTGTAGGTATATAATCTATCACATCGAAAGGGCTAGAAACTCGGATGTGATATCCAGAAGACATGGGATGGTATCGCAGTTTGGTTGAACATCCGTTTGAGGCTATTCTGCATTGATGGAGTTAAAATTATTAGATTTCAAATAAACTTGTATCTCCGGAAAATAGCGATGTCTAGTTTATTCGGTTGGCGCTCTCGATTTATTTTATTCTCTATAATTTCAGCTTTTTTGTGGGTTTATCTTCTTTAGCTATCTAGCATTTACATTCATTTAAAATCGCCATATAAGATGTGAACAAAACTTACTGTTTTAGAGTTTCACTGAATAAATAATATATATATCAGTAATTCAAGTAGCAATGAAATTTGATAATATTTTACAATATTGCGCTATGCTATATTTCTCTATACAATAATATTCAAAATATTTTTATATATCATAGGATATTGTATATAATATATGTGCTAACAGGGAGTTTAAAGTGTTTTTAATTAAAAAAAAAGTCTAATGAACGATTCAAATATACACGCTTTCAAAACAGCAAATGCAATTTTATTTTTTAAATTTATTATGATAAAATTTTAAAATTATTAGCAATTGTCTAAGGAATTTTTAATAATTGAATATGAATTTCATAATTCTTGATTTTAGGAAAAGAGAAATACGAGAATCTTAAGAAGCCGATATCTTTTCTTAAGAACACAATTTTCCTACCAAAACTTCCCAGTCCCTCTTCTGCACGTGAACGAAAACAGATAGGTGTTCCGATTCCCTACTGGTTAAAAATGTCTGCGAAGTGTGACGAGCGGAGAGCTAAGAGTTTGAAAAATGCTCGATCTTTTTACCTCATCTGAGCGCTAATGACCAAATTTTCGGAGCAGAACAATCCGGTCTCAGTATCTTTGTTTAAAAATCAAAAAAATTATTTTTATCATTTTCAGCTTGTTCTTATTTGATTTTTATTATAACTTCAGATTTAATGGATATTGAAATTTATTACCTATTCTTTTCCTAACTTTTTAAAATATAATTTCATTACATATTTTATGTAAATAAGATATGAAGACATAACAAGACCATATGTATAACATCAAAAAAGGGATACTGTACCGGGTTAGAGTTTAGATCCTAATTCTTTAGATTTTATTTAACTAATTTCATAGTTTAGTTTAGTTATATTATCGTCAGGTTTAAAGCAACACTAGAACTATTTTGAGACGGAACTCTAATTTTAAATCACGGTCAAGGATCCTACCTGAGTTGAGATCCCTTTCCAAATTTCCACACCACACCAGCGAGAAAACAGTTGTCTCCGAAGTATTCAACGTGCAGCAGAAGTAATCAAAATTTTACAGATGATATAAGTAAAAAAAAAAGAAATATTGAAAAACATCTATAAAATAATAAAATAGCCTATAAAAAAATTTAAAATATATTGACGGGGAGAATCTACCACTAATTACCGTATATTAAGTAAAGATGAGTTAAAATGTGTCTTTTTTTTTAATCTGAAAACTTTACGATCAAATACACTTTTTAAACAAGAAAAGAACATTTTAATACGGTACAAGTATTTGTGAATACAACTACTTACGACTTGTGCCGGCTTTCTGGCGCAGAGGTAGCGCGTCTTCTTCGTGTTCTGGGAGTCCTGGTTAGGGCATGGTTGTTCTTATGTATTACCTATGTGAGGTGTGTGACTGTGCCCCCCCCTGTAACAAGGGGCTGTGCAAGCATATGTGTTGAGCGTGTAGCTGAGTCGTACTCTTGGCCCTAGTTGACGCTACTTCCAAAAATAATAGACGCTCCTTTCGGCTTAAAATTTGCTGATAGTATCAGAGGGGGCTTGTCCAAGGCAAGTTCCATAAGTAACAACAACAACATTTACGACTTGTTTTGATTATATTATATTATTAAAAAGGGACTGGACTAACAAAAAAGAAAGAGTAAGAAAGCTATGCGAGTTGGAAAAAATCATTAAATTTATATTTGATGAGTAAGAGTCAAATCCAACGGCGTTTACATCTGAGATAATTTAATAAAGAATCTACGCTAATTAGTATGTATATCATAGTTTTATCATAATTAGAGGGTACACGCAGATAAAGGATTGGAGATGGAACCTTAAGCGCCCTCTACCAAACTTCTTGGCTCAAAGATATAAGTTCTCTTCAATAAAACTCAACGTTTTTTTATTAATATGTTCTAGTATAGGATTTCTGAATATGGATTCAATTGATAGGATTCAAGTTGTGTGAGAATGAAATAAATAATAATCAAGTTTCAGCTGATTGTAAATATATTGGCGGGTTTTGAAAGAGGAATGGTCCACTTTGACACTCACCCAAAAGAAATCCATCCTTACTCCACTGCACATCTCCGGCCAGTGCACCCACTTGGCAGGGAAGATCCACCGTGGTGCCTTCCACGGCTATCAAGTCTTTGGGAGTCTGCAGAAAGTACTGCTGTGTTGGTAACTTTGTGGCTGCAAAGAAAAACGAGCATAATTAAAATAAAGGATTAAAATGAAATCTGCTACGCATATTTCAATGTATCATGTCAGAACATCATTTTTTCAACGGCCAAGCACCACGTGCTCGTGCAAGTTAAAAAATATTTTTATTCATTTTAATCGTTTCATTGAATGAGTCGCTTTAGTACTGCAAACGATCCAAAGAAAACTTTGCCTCGCATTCATTGTTTGAAAAAAATATATCACATTTCCTGTTTATTTCATGTTATATCATCACATTGTAAAAATGACATTTTTTTGTGTTTTATTAGCTGTAGTCATTAACTTATTTTTTTAAATCAGAGCTTCTGTAAATGCGAAGCTGATTTTTTGCGATGCTTGTGCAGAAAATAAAGTTTTTATCTTTCGTCTACGGATTTTTGTAGACGCCAAAAACCTCATCCCCAAAACAATATCATGCATTGACATGATAAAATAAATTAACTCATTTCTTGAAATTCTGTGTCAAGTTTTCCCGTTTCGACGACCTATGTCTGCCTCAAGTCTGGCACATTTTGCCCTATTTCCCGTCTCTAGTGGTTTTCTGGGTTCTTTGATGTCTGTTTATTTTACCGACAATATGCTGGAAGCTCCCAATCACCGTTCATAGGCTGGGATGGTCCTATAATGGCATAGTTACGATCATATTTACGACCATATTACGACCGTATTCCGTTGGCATATTTACGACCATATGTAAAGTCAGCATGCCGTCGAAACGGAACTTTATATTCATTAAATAGAAAATTAAATTCTTTTTTGTAAAGAATCGTGTTATTCAAAATATAGTGAACGATATTTCGTCACTTAACGTTCAATACTCTTTATCTCAATTATTCAAATTTTTAAAGACGAAAAATTAACTGATTTTTTTTTCTAACAAATAAAGGATATTTTTGATTTTTTACATCATTTTATGGCCCTACTATTTTATGTTCATATCAGATGTGAAAATTGAGATAGTTGCTGTTGCTTGTTAATTAAGATTTTTTGAATTATCAATAAGTATAGAATGCGAATACAAATTTGCTTTGTTTTCAATTAATTTTGTTATATTAAGGCTCTTTTTAAATAAATAATAGAGTTATTTCAAGACGGACCTCGTACTTTCGATACGCGGTCAGATAACAAGGGCAACCTCTGCGCTAGCGTCATCCTTATATTTCTAAAATAAACCTACTGAAAGAAGTTTGATCCCAACAATAAATGTATTTCAAGACGGGTCTCGTATTTTCGAATCGCGGTCAGATAACACGGGCAACAACTCAGTTAGCATCCTCTTCCTTATATTTCTACACCACACCTAACGGTGGACTGTTTGACTTCGACGCATATAACGTGAACCAAACCCTTTACACTACGATCCTATGGTAGAGTCGGGTCTACAGCCTGAAACCCCCCCTCTTCTGAAATCAAGACCTTGCCACCAGGCCACCGCGACCTTGCTTACTTAGGAAATTTCTGCACTCAAAAACAACTTGTGTTGTTGTTGTTGTTACTTATGGCACTCGCCTATGGGGAAGCTCCCCAATGAAAAACTGGTGCATTTCAATGCAATAAAATTTGTAATATTCGCATTTCATGAAATTACAAATATCAGAAATGGCATTTTGTTTGCACTTTGAACAATTTTTATGGCATGCAAATTATGGAATCACCAATTTAGAATACTTTAGAGATAAACGAATTTATCGACATAAACAACATTTAATCCATCAACATATTGCGTTTGTTTTTATCTTTATCCCAATTTTTCACCATTCAATTTGTTCACGACGTTTTGTAAACAAATTATTTTAGTCATTAAAATGCAACTAAAATAACTTTTATGCATGGATGAATTACTTTTAATCCTACAACCGATGTATTAAATAGGGATGCATCATGATGAAAACCGAAAGTATTATTGAATTACATTACTAAGTGCCGTTTTACCAAATGTAAATTAAAACAACGCCCTCTAAAGAAAGTTTAATTTGATGAAATAAATATAAGCACATTTTACCAAATTAAATATCAATTAATAGGAGATTAGCTGTAAATTTGCCATCATATAAGAAAACAATGTTGTTCTGGTTGGAATTTTTGAAGCTCCAAACGGCACTGACAGAAAATTGATATTAATAATATCGGGTTCATCTTTTTTGTACTAACCCTGTAATAATTATTGATTTTCGGTATGATAAGATATAATAATTATTTTTGAAAGTAATGATTAACATTCTTTCTAAAGTAAAACTCGGTATAATCCTAGTATATGGTACTTCTCGACTAGGTGACTTTATAACGAGAAGCCGTGACGTCATATCTGCCACGGACGTTCGTTAGCCGGTTGCCTACGCCTACCATATTTTAATAATTTTTTCTTTTTTCTGAACGCTGATGCAATCAAACAAAATTTGGCGACATTCGTAAATGTGCCATTTTTGCATTGGCGACATTTCTCAAAAGTGCGCCAAAGGGGTACCGCATACTAAGATTTGACCCACTACTCTTCATTCACTATGCCGAATTTAAACCCTCATAAATAAAAATAAACAAACATAATGTCAAATAAAGTTCATTCGCAATAAATTATGAAATCTAGAAATCTTAAACAATATTCACGTAAAAAAAGAAAAATATTCAATGACAACTTATTTCATTATTTATTATTATTCATCATTAGAAACAATTATAAATTTGTCACGCGTGGTGTCCCACAAGGTCTTTGTTTGAACCCAAACAGATGCAACACATCTAAGTTACAACTCACACATCACCGCTGATCCGTCAACACGAGGTCTTTGCATTCCAATTGCGCAGACAGTCCCTATTACCGATGCCTAGCAAAGTTACCCCACGCTAGATCCCGATGAGTTTATTACGGGATTCTGGACCGTGTTGAGCCGGCGGGCTATTGTTCCAAGACCCTCTGGGGGCGCTGCACAACTCAACTCCACCCAAAGTAGTCTATTCTCATTAGCGGCAGGCAGTTGAATAAGGCGCTCTCCCCATTTCCACACTACTGGAGTGATATGCGAGGTTCAAGAAAAATGTTTTCGCTTTCTTCATACGTGGATGGAGGGGTTGGCGACTTGATGAACAAGGTCTCCAGGAGTGGTTAAGGAAGTCTGATAGTACTGCGGCATAAAAGGTATAGAGGAAAGAATTTATCATGGCTAGATCATACAAAGTATGAAGAATAGTTTAGGGAAAGTTTCTAGAATTTTGCCTTTTTATCTTTTATTTGTTTTCGTCTGGTCTGTTTCCTGATTTATTTTGTTTCGTCTGGGGCAGCGAACCTTTTATTTTTGTTTTACAAAGAATGCATAAAGAAGATATTGTAATAGTTGAGGATTTAAAAGTGATTTTGATAAAACTCAACGGTACTTTCGTTTTAGGTTGTCGATCCGCCAACAACGCGCCAACGAAGCCAAATTTTTTTAATTTTTTTGAATACGTGGCAACCAATTTTGGCGAGAAGCCGATATGTTGGCGACCATTTTTTTTTATTTGGCGAAAATACGCAAGTACCGACTCAGCATCTGGTTTTATTTTATGCTTTATTCATGTGATTATCCTGGTACAACTTTTTTTCGCTGTTGTATCTTGTATCATTATAGCCGATAAAATTTTTTATATGTGCCGGCTTTTATTCTAGAATCACCCTCTAGTGGCTTTTCTTTATGTTTTCGCATGCGCAGATGCACTTTGTATTTCTGTCGTTTTTTTAGAAACCACTTTGAATAGTGGTTACACTTGGTTGTTGTTCTCGAGTTCCCCTTTACAAAGGAACGAGGGGTGCAGTAGCTTCTGTGGGGATGGACCCCTGAGTATCCGAGGAGAGAAGTCTGACTTATAGCTCACACAAGTTACAAACGCTTTTTACGGGGTGGACTTCATTCATGATTCCACAAATCGTATTTTAGATCTGGAACAGAGAATGATCACCTTTGACCCAGTACCTTCAATAGTATTATTTTCAACATGCGTGACTTTGTGACCACGATCGATTTAACATTCACCACCACACACATACACGGTGAGTCTTTGGGTGCCTGGTTCGAACTCGCAACCCAAGCGATGTAAATCCAACGCTTTACCAACCAGGTTTGTTTCATTTAGTATAGTTTAGGCATTTGTAAGTTGTTTGCTATTGATGAACAATATGCTACTTCTTCCATCTTTTAAACATTGTTTTATTATGTTTATGCGTTCCTATGTGTATATTGCGATTCATGTCTTTTCACTCCAGTATTATATTGTCTACTATTTAATTTAACTATTTATTTTCAGCCAAATGAACTCTTAATTACTATCCACATTTTGGCGATGATTGTAAGTCTTTTAATAAATAAATAAAGGGAGAACGGATCATCCGGTAGCCGTCTAAAGTACGTATTCGCTCGATAGATTTAATAAAAATTAGATTCACGGCAAATAATCTGTATTTCGTAGCCATTATTCGCCAAAGCATTCATGATCTTACCCAAGATCCATAAATGTTATTAATGAAAGGTGGGATATGGGAGTGTTTGGATGGGTATGCAGTTTTGGAGACAACAATCGTTTGTTGAAAATCTAGTACGAAAGTTTATCTTTGAGAAAATAGTGTAAATAATCGATAAAAATGAAATCTGCTATGCGTATTTCAATCTATCATGTACGAACATCATTTCTTGAACGGCCAAGAATCACTTGCTCGTGCAAGTTAAATTAAATTTTTATTCATTCTAATCGTTTCATTGAATGTGTCACTTAAGCATTGCTAACGATTACAAAAACTTTGTCTGTCATTTATTGTTTTAAAAAATATCCCATTTCCTATTTATTTCATTTCATATAGTCACGCGCTTAAAATGCCACTTTTCGAGGTTTTATTTGCTGTAGTCACTAACTTATTTTTTTTATCAGAGCTTTTGTAAATATGATGACGACACGTTATTAAAAGCTGATTTTTCGAGATTCTTGTGCAGATAATAAAATTTCAATTTATCGCCTACGGTATTTATTTTTTTTATTTTTCGCCAACGGATTTTTGTCTACCTTATTCTCAAAATAACCTCATGTTCTGGCGTGATAATAAAATGGCGATATAGATTTCACAGAGTTAAAACTCAATATATGAAATACATGCTAAAAAAAAGGCATTGAATTTATTTCATTTTATTCAGGTAAGAAAGAAAAAAAATCCTAAGTGATTTTAATGCGAACCAAATAAGCAATGAAACTATTTAAGTATATTAAAAATGAACAAACTGGAAACTCATACCTTCTTCATTTCAAATCCTTTAACGCTGCAAATAAGTTTTTATCATATGATAGAGGCCATTTTTACACAAATGAAATAAAAATTATAACTATGTTTTTAATGTCAAATTATAGTTATTATAATTGCCATGTTTGAGAAATTTATTAAGATTTACAATGATCATCAACGACAATTGGAAAAGTAATCTCTAATATGAGCTCCACCAAAATGTTGCTGTTGTAACTTATGGTACTTGCTATGGACAAGCCCCACTGTTACATCATCAAATTTTAAGTCGGAGATATGTGTCTCTTGTTTTACAAGTAGCGCCATCTAGGGCCAAGAGTACGACTTAGCTAAACACACGTTACAATCCTTATCAGGGGGCGGACTTCATTCATGTATATTCATTCACTCATCTGAGAACGTAATTTAGACCTGGAACAGAGAACGATCACCTCTGACCCAGTTCCCCCAGTGGTATTACTCTCGGCATGGAGGACTTTGCGACCACGACAGATTTAACGAGCGCCAACCTTTTGGCCAGTGAGTTTAGAACTCGTAACCTAAGGAGTACGAGACCAACGCTCTAACAACCAGGCCATCCCGGCCTCCACCAAAATGTGGTATGAATTATGATAAAATGGTACACTAGGTAGTAGTAGTTGGTATACCAAGTGATCCAACAGTCCATTATCAATAGAAAATGTAATAATCTATGGAAAAATGTAGATAAAAAGAAAAAAATGACGCACCTACTTGAAATGTCTAAGAATTTTTTTCACTCCTTATAGGTTAAATAAAATCAAATGTCATTTCAAGCATGTGCGTCGATTCTTACCTCTCTAGCTGCATTATTCCTTGAGTTACTGAATTTTCAAATGTCAAGGGATTTTTGAATCACTCTGTAGATCAAATAAATCCTCAAAACTATTATTTTGTTTATAAAAACAAAAATTTAAACATTTGTTAAGTATTCTATGGTAATGTATAGAGTAGATGAAAGATTTTAATTATATTTATTAGAATGGTTAGTCACAGAATAGATGTTTATTCATAAATAGTCATATAATGTGTTATAGAATTAATGTTTATGCATAAATAGCTATAGAATGTGTCATAAAACTATTGTTTATGAATAAAAAGGTATAGAATGTGTCAAAAAATAAATGTTTATGCATAAATAGTTACAGAATGAGTTCCGGAATAAATGTTTATACTTAAATAGTCATAGAATAAATATTTATGCATAAATATTCGTATAATGTGTCATAAAATAAATATTTATCCATAAATATTCATAAAATATGCTATAGAATTAATGTTTTCGCATAAATAGCCATAAAATGTGTCATAAAACTAATGTTTATGCATATATAGGTAGAGAATGTGTCACAAAATAAATGTTCATACATAAATATTTACAGAATGTGTCCCGGAATAAATGTTTATACTTAATTAGTCATAGAATAAATATTCATGCATAAATATTCATAGAATGTGTCATAGAATAAATATTTATACATAAATATTCATAACATATGTCATAGAATAAATATTTATACATAAATATTCATAGAATGTGTCATAGAATAAAAATTTATACGTTATTATTCATAGAATGTGTCATAGAATAAATATTTATGCATAAATATTCATAGCATGTGTCATAGAGTAAATATTTATACATAAATATTCATAGAATAAGTATTTATATGCGTTATTATTCATAGATTGTGTCATAGAATAAATGTTTTTGCCCAAAAAATACTAAACATGTATCATATCTTTTTTGTTTTCGCGTCGCCTAACTATTCATTTCCAGCATGTGAAGAAAACGGCTTAGTCTAGTCAGAATCTCAAAGTCAAAAGACGCCTACAACTTCAAAAGCCCATCGAAAAAATTCAATACTACCATTTACTTTTTCGGCAGCTTAAAAGGTATTCGAAAACACCCTTTCCTCTCTTCTTGCCTCGAATCTTTTACAACCAAAAAATGATATCAAACTCGGCACCAAAAACGCATTATACGAGTTCTCGAAAAAAAGGGGGGAGGACTATAGGCAACAGGAACAAGCAGCGTTCGAGAAATATTCCAGGCTCCACCAATGATTCTTCGCTTTTTGAAGCATTTTAACTCTAACAAAGAACTTTTATAACACGCACTTACCCATCGATTCCTACATTAAAAAGCGTTGGGTTTATGTTTTTGAAAATAGAGGTGATTTAGGATGGAATTTTTTTCGAACAAAAAACGTTGCTCGTGTACCTGATTTATGACTTAGCTCGTGTTTGGAGAAGGCGTTCTTTTTATTTTGAAAATGAATTCTATTCTTTCTTTTCACTATTTCTAGCCTATAGATATGTTTTTGTTGACTATCCATGAAAATGACTTTCCCATCATGTTGAAATTTAAAGCATTATAATGATTTTCTTATTATTTCATTATTTCTTCTTTTATAACCAATTAAGTTGTGTTAAGCTAATTAACAAGTGAGAATTTATATATCTACAGTTGCAGTTATTCAATAAAATGGTCTCGGAAATGTAATTCGGTTAAATATAAGTCTTTTTGATATTTCTAAGTTTTAATCTTTGTCAGAACATCAAGCTTTTAATGCATTAATGACTCTTATACTGAATAACGACACATATCTGAAAGTGAAAGACCGTTTCAGACCAAAAGTTAAAAACCATGCAAAAATAAAAGTGATTTTAAACTAAAAGAAATTATGTTTAAAAGCGTCAATGATAGCTAAAGTAAACAACCTCATTGTTTTAATTTATATTCAAAGAATATTTTTGGAGATTTATAATATATGTATATAAATATAGATTATTGATCAATTGAGGTTTATTAACTATAGAATGGAAAGTGTGAGTGTGTATGTGTGTGTGACCATTTGACCACTCCTCGGAGTGATATTTATAAAATTTAATCTGAATAATTATTATTCAATTATTTTAATTATTTTTATTTAGTTAATTATTTTAATTATTTTTATTTAGTTGATTATTTTAATCATTTTTATTTAGTTAATTATTTTAATTATTTTTATTTATTTAATTATTTTAATTAATTAATAATTATTATTTAAATGGAACTTTGACGATTTTGGAGCGATAACTATGGAAAATATTACATCACAAAGATGACTTATGCATATTTTTTAAATTCAAAAAAATTATTTCATTGAAACCAATGTTTTGTCATATATGTTTTTAAAAATACTTTAAACATATTTTACAATGATATATTTTATTGTTGAAGTAAAATTTAAATCATCTATCTTTTGATATTTGTACTTCATCCTAGATTTTTCCTGCTATTGGAGATCAAGATATGAAAATTCGGCTGCTTGTTTTAATATCGAAAAAGCCAGGATAAGATATGTCTTGAATGAAAAAATTAGATTACTCTCAGATTTGAAACTACTTATTCACATTACTTACTTCAGAACTAAGCACTGACATTTTTTAACTTCCATCGTGCTGTTCTTTAAAGTAATATAAAGTGATGTATAAAGATTTAGGTAGAAGATTTGGGAAAAACATAAATAAATAAACAGAACGGCCTAAGGCTTCTAGGTAGTACGAATTGCTTGTCTTTCAAAAGTTTTCAAAAGTGAAGTTCAAAAATATTCTACTAAGCAAACCAATATTTAACGGAAATTTTAAGCAATCATTATAATGTCGAAACAAATGATCACCAAAGATAGCAAGTGAAGAGTAATTATATTGCAGAATATCGTAGATCATTTTTCCTTCATTAAGATTGAATAAAACTAAGAATTTATATATTTTTATTTTTGTTATAGCTCTCCTATTTTAGTCAATTTCTATTCAATTTTAATTTCCTCTATTTATAAAAATTACAATAATGAAAAATAATTGAAAGGATAAAAAATTATAATTGCGTTCTGTGTAATCCATGGAAGAAGACATTATATATGAAAAAAAATTATAGAAAAGATATTATAGAATTGATATGAAAAAAAAAATTATAGAAAAGACATTATAGAATTGATATGAAAAAACATTATAGAATTGAAATTATTATAAACATCATAAATTATTATAAATTTAATACCACCAAAATGATTTTTTTTAATTTTTAAGATATTATTAGCACATTACTCGACAAAATTAAAAACAAATAATTACGTTTCAAGATTAAAAATTTTATTATAAAATAGAAAAATCTTTTACTACAATTTTTAGAAAAAAAATTATACATTTCTTATTACGTGCCCATTATGTGGATAGAATATAGACAATCATCTTTTAACGTACTTATATTCAGCAAATATTAAATAAAGCATTATTAATGTTATCATATTTGTGTGTTTTTATTTGTGTTTTGAAAATTTTCAATACATCTCTAAAAGAAAATGAACACTTTTTCTTTCTCTTTGTTTAGATTTAAAAGACTAGAAACATTGTTTCTTAATAGAGACGAAGAAATAATTAAGATAAAAAAATTTGTGAATTTCAAAAATAAGGGGAAATGCCATATATCTGAATTTTTGCTTTGAATAAGCGAAATACATTATCATTATGATCAGGGATGCACAAACTTTTTAGGATGAGGAGCCAAAATGTGAAAAAGGGATTATGATGGGGGCCAAATCAGCACATGAATGTTAAAACATATTAAAAATGTGGAAACACTGGGTTTTTTGCGGCAATACGCAGGAATTACAATTATTACTTTACTATTTTTCCTCAAGCGTACATTATGTAATAAATATGAATAAAACGCAAACATTATAGCTATGTTTAAAATACTTTACTAAAAAGGATCCCTGCTAAAAAAGAGGCAAACTTGAAATAGAATAACAGAGGAACTTTATAATTATACAGAGAACACAATTTAAATTTTGAGAATAAAATTAATAATCAAAATTAGTAAAAATGAATGAGATGGTTGGAACTGAATATTTGAACTTAAATGATTTTATGTTGGGTTTAAGATTGGTTGTGGCAATACGTAGAACAGAAGAAAGGTTCTCATCTGCTATTCAATTTCTTATATTTGATTTGTTTAAATTTATTAGTGAGAAAGTTTGCACACAAATATAAGTACTGCCAAAGAAAGTTGCACATGTTGCTGCATTTTGTTTTAAGCATGAAAATCCCTCGAGTAAATCTTTATAAAATTTTCATACCGATTTTTCTTTGAATTGATTTTTGAAAAAATCAGAATTCTGTAAATCAATAAAGGCTAACTGCATATTCTCATCCACTAGATTTATATCAATAGAAAATGGAGAGGAAAAACAACAATTTTTGTTTATCACTTTTCAAAATCTGAAAACCGATCACCAAATGCTGTTGTTGTTGCTGATCCCCTTGGTCTAGACCCCTAGACCAAGTCCAAAAGATCGTGTCGCACCAAAAGGTCAAAAACACTCTCGCTCTCACCCGACATTTGCCTCTCAGAGGCACCGATACGAGAAATAATATGAGAGGGAGAGGCAATAGCCCAGTTAGGGTAAGTAGAAAAGGTCCTGTTAGGACCGTCGAAGACCAGACTCCTAATGTGGCCAGACCTTAGCCGCAAGTTTTGAGCGGGTCTTCTAGAAAGATAAATCAGGGCGCTCTGCGGCGTACCAATCGTGTTCAGGAGGAATCCTCCAAATTGGTTTTACTCTGTCAATAAACATGGAATGAATCTCTGAGTTTTTTTTAAAACAGATGATGGTGGAGTAGAGAGTTTACTACCTTCAACGGCAAGTCGATCAGTGACATCATTGCCATGGATACCAGCATGAGAGGGAATCCATTGCAAGCACACAGAACCTGCCTGGGACAACATAACCAATTTGGCAACAATTTCCTGCCCCCAATTTATCATAAATGCATGGCCAATCCCTCAAGTATTGAATGGAACAAGTATCAAATGCTTTATGAAAAAATTGAATTTGATCCTCATGCTACATTTTCATGTGTGAAAATTTTTCATGTCCGTGAACTTCTCCTATACGAAAGGCGTACTCTCAAGTAGCCATGAAGGGAACAAAATGAAAAGCTGCATAATAAAAAGTAAATAAACTTGATGAACAACTGTAAATTATTTGTTCTGATGTAGATCGTTTTCGTATCAGATTTTTATCTTGTTTACTTGAAAAAGTCTCATTTCATTTTAATTTATTCTTATTTTATTAACAACATTCACGGGCCAACTTCGAAGACTACGTGGGCCATAGTTTGTGCATCCCTGATTGTGGTGATTATGAATTAAAGCAATGATAAAATGATGCATAAATGTGGAACCTATAAATGTTATTTTATTATATTTTATTTAGATCTAATGTGGTATATCACAATCATTCTATGATTTTTATCAAGATATAATTACATTAACCTATTCATGAAGAAAAACATTTTTTTCCCAATAAAAATTCGCCAATTTTTATGAATATTTTATACAATAATTAATTAAACTTCTCCGAGAATGCTATTACAATGGAAATACTGGATAAAGGTGAACGAACTGGAGACGACAATAACTCGCGACGGAGAAAAAAATATTTTTTTTATATGGCAAAGAGATTTTTTGTGCCCGTCAGATTGGAAACGTGGAGAAGGGAAAAAAATGTTATAATAAATTGGTCTATCATATGAAACACTCTCGCTGTTCTATCACAAGAGGTCTGTTTTTTTTCTCGAGGTACTTTTTTGGAAGGAATCCAAACATGAAATCCTCAGAAGAAATGTTTCGGCCAGGGTGTATGGAAGACAATTATTCTATTGCTTGTTACGAGGTAAACATGACTTACCGTGACTTCTCCGTAAGTAATCCACATTACCAGGAAAAATTGTGTTAAGTATGGATAAAAACAGAGAAAAACTGAAATATTCAAGCAATGTCACTCAATAATTAAGTTGTTGCTGCATTTTATATCTTATCAAATGATGCAGATTTCAATTGGTAATTGTTATCATTTGTCCGGTGAAAAAAATAGGTGTTGTACTAACACTGTTAACCCCTTAATCGGTTTGCTCATCCTTTTTCGAATATTGAATATCGCGTTTTGACGTTATTAAAATAAATGAAGCTATTTTTGACTATTATAACTCAATACAAAAGTATCTCAAATAATTTATTGATCCTCATTTTATCCAAAACATTCTCAAACCAAAAATATATTTTAAAAAAATAGCCTCATAAGGAGTTAGGTAATGGTGATTGTTGTAATCTAGCTAGTTGGTGTAATCTATTCAGATTAAAGACATAAGGCAGACTATGAGTGAAAGACAATGAAGAAAGGGAGGGGAGCTGCCACCTTCCAAAAAAGAACCATAAACACGATTAATTTCCTAGTTAATCGTGTTAATTATTCCAATTAGATTAATAATATAATTTCTTCCATTATTTTAATATTCCTTGCATTTAATTCAAAATATATCCTTAAAACTCTTCAAATGCCCAGTTTTTGTAATTGCTTTATTTTTTCATACTACTGCATACTTACTGTAATACTCATACTGTACATTATCATGTTCCCATATCCAGGTTAATTGCATTCCAGATATTTTTTCATTCCAGTTTTTACCATTGTTTTGTATTGTATATTTATTTATATATTTTGTTATGCGTATGCCTATCCCCAATTGACCTCAGTGTAATTTTTTCTTTTCTTTAAACTAACTAATTTTGTAACAAACTAATTTTGTTACCTACTTTTATATTTTTTTACTGAAAATTAGAACTTGAAGAAAAACAGCTCTCGTATATAAATGTTTGTTTTCCGGAAATTTCCTAAATGAAACTAGCTGCATTTTCGTTTCCTGCATTGGAAAATCAAAACTATCTGCAGCATCAATACAAAACAATAACAGAGTGAAATTGTTTTTTGTTCGAATCTATATTAGTAAACCTCTTTTTAAATTATGGTGGATGAAGGTAACAAGTAAGGAATATTATCACTTTGTCTTTCTCTGCTTCAAGTTCTGCAATTCATGTTTTAATCTACTAAATCATTGTTGGGTTGCAATCAAAATTTCTTGCCCCCCCAAAGACAGACTGCTAGAGTCGTTGGAGCATAAAATGATGAATATTTTTATTCTGTTCTAAATAATTATCTTAATTTTATTCTAAGCTTTTAATAAATGATTTTCAAATTTCTACTCGATTATTGCTTTTTCTATTTCTAATATTTAATTTAGTATTAAATAAGCAATCAATTAAAAATTTGAATTTTAGCTTTTGATTTCACAATCATCATCCACATCACAGTTTTAATTTTTATTAATTACGATAAACAATTAGATTTCAACTTAAATAAAATATCAATGAAGATAAATACGATATAAAAAATTCTCACAGTGTAATTAATTAATATTTCTTATAATAATTGAATGTAAATTATTTCTGGGATGAATTAGTAAGATATTAGATGAAAGAGATTATTTATTAAACAAAATCAATTCTAAAAAACTTTATTGATCAGATTAGACGGTCCTCTCCCACTTGACGCCTATGACTTCAAATTCTTCTTAAAGATAGTATTGAAATGGGTGAATTTGTATTGAAATTTTGTATTTGTATTGAATTTGTATTGAAATGGGTCATATTTATCTCTTTCATCAATGCATAAAGATAATGAATAATTCTTAGAATTCAAATAAAAAGTGGTTAAAAATTCTACACTTTAATTGCTGTAAACAAAGCTTCTTAATACATCATAAGGGTATACTAATAATTCTCCGATTTAAAAAGCCACTGAATTATTAAGCTACTGCAAAATTAATTATTTTATACATTTAGATCGATGAAAAGGGATTTTTAAAATTCCATCAAATATTATACAAAGTGTAAAGAATCAATTGAATCGAGCACATGATAAAATGTTTTAAAGAGAATATGCTTTAAACAAATAAAAATTCTAATATAAATACAACAATTGTTAAACACATAATAACGTTAACCATTAGGAGTGGTCCCTTAAATTTGCTCGCATAATATATAATAAATTGTTCATGTCAGAGAGAGCCTTATATGCTATTGACTTTGAATCGTTATGAAATATTAATCTTAGGGTCAAATTTAGCATTTTTACTGAACCGCTCGTGCCATCCTTGGCGAGTTTTTGGCGATTATTTCCTGAAATGAGGTTAATTGCATCAAAATATCGAATTTGTATTTTAGACATATTTTTCTTAATCGACAGTACTGCATTTGTAGCACATAATACAAAAGTGCATTCGTAGACACAAAATTCCATACCAAATTTGATATTTTAAGTAAACGCATTTTTGATTTATAGTGCTTGCATATTTTTGAAAGTAATCGACAGTCAATCTTATTTGAATGGGTGCAAAATTTTGCACAGCTTTTGAATCCATGTACCGAGTTACATCTATAGGGCTCTTTTCATTTAGTAATTATAGTGTTAATGTATATTCGAACAAGTGGACAAATGGACTTCCTGCGAGCAAATTTTACTGAAAACTTGACCGAAATCCTTGAGAACATATATTAAATTTCAACTATTTAGATCAAATAATTTTTAGTCTTCTTTATTCCATACAGACGGGTATTTTTCAAAAATTTGTGATTCGATTTTCGCGAGGTCTAAAGCGGAGTGATTTGTCAAAATATTGGATTTCATTTTTTTCGCGTTTATTTTCTTTCTCTGCTCTACGTATACGAAAACGTAAAAATGAAAAATTCAATACATCGCATTAATCAAAAATATCAAGCGTAAATTTTGTACAAGAAACAAAACGAAATGAAAGAATTTATATACGCTGTAGGAATTATTTTCCTACTTCAGAAAAATTAATGAGAAAAATCTAAGAATTCACTGTCAGGGAAGGCTTATATGTTTTCTTATTTCCTACTATGCCCAAGCCATGCGAATGTCGATGCAAATTGCCTTTAAGAAGCTTCACTCAATACCAAGGTGTCATTGTACCCATCAGGAACTCAAAAAAATCAATTGGAGACAGTCAACCAACTCTTTCCCTTTAGAACTTCCGGAACTTATAATAGAACAATCACTTATTATTCGACAACTTGTCATTAGTTCGATTCTTAGTAACTAATATATAGCTGATAAATGTTCAGGAAAGACTGAATATCATCCTTTTTGACCTAAGATATGTCAGTTTCAGCATCGAATATGTAGCCTGAATCCTACTTCACCCAAACCAAGCAAAAGCCAATGCAAGTTGCTATGTAGCTGCCCCATTAGATAGTAAGGTGTTATAGTCCCAGTCAACCCTTTCACTTTAGGATTTGTAGAGCATCATAGTATAGAAAAAAAACCTTATTATTCTTTCACCAGCCTGCTATTATTTCCATTCTTCATTATTGCTGACTTTTTCTGTTTGGTGCAGAATAGTTGGTTTGTAATGAGTAAAGTGTTGATGAATTACAGCTTTTGTCTACCATTGTTAGTTCAATATCAACAGCTGGTTTTGCACAAGAGAGCTGATCAACTTTTAAAGAACAGCAACCCAATTGTTGTTTATATCAACTGATTTCTTGTTATGAAATAGTCTCAACAACGCATAAAGCAGATTCCCAAAATATAATTTTTTTAAGTGAATCTGACAAAATAACTACGTATGCTATACTCATCACTTATAAAATAGAACTTTAGAATATTTTAAGTATTGACAGATGTCTCAAATGTTATTCTAGCTTCTAATTCATTCGTAGAATTTTACAAGCTATTCTATTAACATTTTTGTAGTTTTCAATGTTTACAGAGAATTAAAAACAACACTGTATGTTATACAAATACCTGTATTATACTACAAAGAGTTCGTAGAGGGTATCCTTAGATGCTTCAATTATTCATATTACTTTACTGCTGTTTAGAATGGCGAGATTTCTCTAAGGCAGTTTTCCTGTATTTACAAAAAAGTGAATTGTTTTCAGAAAAATCTTGAAAACTCGCACATGCAAAACAAGAAACAGCAGCGAAAGTTCAGTATTCGGTTATTCATAAAAAAAATTCCGAAAACTATTTCAGCATATGGAAAATTTACCAAATTTTTATTAAGAGCTGAAAATCGCTGAATCTTTAGGGGAAAAACAAATTTACCCACGTATTCAAATCTTGTAATGTATGGCATTATTTCCTCGTACACTTTCCAGAATAGGCATTTTTCTTCTAAAACATGCCATCAAAGCAAAACACCGAAACTGAAAAACTCCATTCCAATCCGTTTTGCTCTCTCTGGCGAAAAAAAGTGAGGTTTTTACTTTTTTTGGAAATAGACAGCAGAACTAAGATTTCAACAAAAACCTTCCCATCCGATTCAATCCATATTTGAATCCACCAAAGCGAAAGGAATAAAACCAAATGAGTACCTACAAAATACGGTTGATAAATGAATAAGTACAGAGGCAATATTCGAAATGTTTTTCCTGTTTAGACTTTCAACTGTCTTCCTTACCCACTTCCCCAAATGCTGATGTCAAATCGAGGAAGCATGAAAAATGGGTTTTCGTTCATCATAAAACAAATGCTTCTCTCTATCTGTTCCAATCTCACGTAACTCCTGACTTTTTGAATGAAATAAGCACACAGTGGAGAAGAATTCAGAATGGGAAAGTTAAGAAATCTTCCAGAGCGGTTTTTTTATACTTCTATACAAGGCATCTTATTCGTTTACCGAGATGGTGCTTTGCAAGATTTGTTTTTCTTTTTTTCAATGTATGTTTTATATTAACTCTGCTGTTGTTGTGATCAGCAGTTCATTAGTAGTTGCTCAGGTATAATTTTTAAGTTTACATCTTAGTAGACATCATTTAAAATTTCGTTATAATGCCTTTACATGTTCTTTGTAAGCATTTTTCTGGAATATTTTTACAAACTGTAATTTTTTGATGATGAGAGTTTTCTTTTTTTTCAAAGACAGATTAATTCATATGAAGTTTTTTAAAGACATAAATTTTGATGGATTTATGGTGGACTCTACAAGAATTCTTGAGTTAGAGGTTTCCAAATGTAATTAATTATGCTGAGAGTACCAAGACCCAATTAAAAACTTATGAGCTTTTATGGGTTTCAATTTTACTTTGAACAACAATTTTACTTTCTTTTACGCACTGGGAAAACTTAATAACTGCACTATTAGTCTGAAAATTTCCAAATGGTAATAGCAAAGTCCTTAGTACTGTTTTTTTAATATTACTAATCCTCTTCAGGACATATGTTATGTTAAATTAATCTGAATAGTTCACACATAATTTTTTGACAGAAAACCATATCAATGAAGAAATATAAACAATATAATCCATTGATAATAAATTTAAAAATAAAATAAACTTTCATCAATTTAAATTCCCTCCAGTTGGCAATATGGAATAGGTATAAAAAGCTCCGAAGCTCCATAAAAAAGAATTTTGTTATTTCTTCACTCAACACATCGACGGACCATATTAATACTCCTCATAACACATTCATTGGGTTAAGGATCTCTAAAATAATACTCTCAAATAAAATCACACCACTTTAAAAAACAACCATCTTTTTATTAAAACATAATTATAAATTCATAGAACAATATAGTAATAAAAATATACACAGCTCGTGACACATAATTGAATTGAGTCGCGAGATGCGCGTGAACATTAATAAGCAATATTTAAATATATATATATTTAAATGCGTGTGAACATTCTCCCCCCCGTTGACATGTTTCAAACATTCAACCAAAAACATAATATTACAAACAAAATTTTTAAGGACAATAAAATTATTTGAACAGCAATCCACACCTTTCTCCAATGTTTTTACATTAGTTATTTCGGCATGGGCAATACACATACCCTACTCACTGCCCTTTTAAACGTGCCAAATTGGGTCTTAACCTGAACCACTCTAATTTTTTCATCTCCCCCATAATAGATTTCTTTAATTCTACCCAGAGCCCACTTAGGAGTAGGCAAGTTGTCTTCTACCAGCAACACGAGATCTCCTACCTGAACATTTTCTTTCTCGTATACCCATTTGTTTCTTTGCTGTAATTCGTTCAGGTAACTCCGGTGCCATTTTTTCCAAATTTGCTGAACTAATTTCGTAACTCGTTGCCATTTTTTAGTTGATGTTCTTTAAAACTAGTTAAATCAGGTTCGATAATTGAATTCATCGGTCTATTGATAAGGAAATGAGCAGGTGTTAGAACTCCAAAATCATCTGCATCGGCGGATAATGGATAGAGTGGGCGCGAATTCAAAATTGACTCGATTTGGATTGTTAATGTTAGGAATTCCTCAAACGTTAAATTAGCTCCCCTCGAAACTCTAACAAAATGAAATTTGAACGATTTGACAGCAGCCTCCCAAAGCCCACCAAAATGAGGTGCTCTTGGAGGGTTGAATTTCCAATCTATTCCTTCTGCAGCCAAATAATTAGCCAGAATTTCATCGGGATTTTTCACCAACTCAAGAAACTTTTTAATTAGGTTATTGGTTCCCTTAAAATTTGTTGCATTGTCAGAGTATAATTTTGCACATTTGCCTCTCCGGGAAATGAATCTTTTTAACGAAGCTATAAAACACTCAGATGTCAAGTCTGACAAAATCTCGAAATGGGTAGCCTTTGTTACGAAACACACAAATACACATACAAACACCTTATGTAATGTACTTTTTCGTTGATGATTATATTTAATCATGAATGGACCACAAAGGTCGACACCAGTACAATTGAAAGGAAAATCAGCCAAAACTCGTTCCCTAGGTAAACTGCCCATTAATTGACTAGACACAATGGGTTTTGATTTGAAACATGGGATACATTGGTGAATTACCTTACGACACATTGTACGACCACTTAGGGGCCAAAACTTTTCTCGAACAATACATAGTAAATTTGAAGCCCCGACATGCAAATGCTTCTTGTGATAATACTCTAAAATTATTATAGTAAGTTTACTACCTTTTGGCAAGATAGCTGGGTGTTTTGACACAAAACTTAAATTTGAATTTTCTAGTCGGCCTCCAACCCTCAAAATACCATCACCTTCCAAAACCGGGTTGAGGCTTTTTAACTTACTGTTTGGAGAAACGACTCCATTGAGTTGTAAGTTTTGAATATCGGCAGCAAACTCTTGATGCTGCAATGCTTTAATTAAGAAATTCTCAGCTTTTTTCAACTCACTGCTGGTAAGAGGGCCTGTAGTACGCCCACGTGGATTTTGAGAATTGTCACAAAACCTAAAAAAGTAATTAAGAACGCGTAAAATAGACATATAATTATTACTAAGCTGAATTAATTCATAAATTAAATGTCCTTCAATAATATTAAAAATTTTAAAGTTCTTAGAATTGTTCTTAATTATAGCCATAAACTCTTCATCAGCTTCTGATGCAGGAACCGGTTGATTAGGATAGCTATTATCATCAAGAAATTCTGGTCCATTCCACCATAAGTCACAGGTCATAAGTTTTTCTGGGTCTATTCCTCGGGATAAGATGTCAGCTGGATTTTGCTCCGAGGATACATGATGCCACTGGTTAATACTAGTCATTTCTTGAATCGTCGCTACTCTGCTTTGGACAAATTGTTTTAAATCTATTGGTTGCTTCTGCAGCCACGAAAGCACAATAGTCGAGTCCGACCAATAGTAGACACTAGCCACTGTAGTTTTGATTGCTGTCATCACTTTTTTCATAAGCTTTGACAACAAGACTGCGGCACTCAATTCTAACCTGGGAATAGTTAAGCTTTTAATCGGAGCTACTCTTGATTTACTGGCAACCAATTTAATCACAATATTGCCTTGTTCATCACTTGATCTGCAGTACACCACTGCTCCATAACAACCCTCTGACGCGTCTGCAAAGCCATGAAGCTCTACGCTCGTTGGCTGGTCAAGGAATACTCTTCTGTTTATCGAAATTTCATTTAAGGCTCTGAGAGCAATTAGAAACCGATGCCATTCTCGATATTCCGATTCCGGAAGAACATCGCTCCAATCGATGTTCATGCGCCAAAGTTCTTGCATGATCATTTTGGCCTTAGCTATTATCGGACCCAGAAGACCAAGCGAGTCAAATATTCTGGCAATAGTTGACAATACTTCTCGTTTAGTATACGACTGTTTCAGTTGGACATCTACTCGGAAAGAAAAACAATCTTCACGAGAGTTCCATAGAACTCCCAACGTTTTTGTTCCCTCCTCTTTATCAAATTTATAACTGTCTTCTGAGAGCATAGACTTCTCAAAATTGGTGTGACACTTATGTAATTTCAGTCCCGCTGACTGCATAGCTCCAATAAGTTGGCATTGTAACTCCTGGGCACCCTCTAACGTTGAAGAGCCACTGACTATGTCATCCATGTATGTATCATGTAGTAGAATTTCAGACATCAAGGGAAATCTTGAATTCTCATCTACGGCCAATTGTTTAAGAGTTCTTATGGCAAGAAAGGGAGCACAAGACGTCCCATAGGTGATAGTCAATTTATACGTGGTAGGCTCATCGTCAAAATTTGTCTTCCACAGAATTCTCAGAAGATCACATTGGTCTGATTCGATGAGTATTTGTCGATACATTTTCTCTATATCTGCGGTAAAGGCAAATTTGTGTCGCCGAAAACCAGTAATGATGGTGAATACGTCCTCAATAACTTCTCCTTTCATCAGAATGTCATTTAAGCTAATGCCGGTAGTTGTAGGAGACGATGCATTAAAAACAACACGAAGTTTAGTCGTCGACTTCTCTGGACGAAAGATTCCGTGGTGTGGTATATAATAAGAGGAAGATGGTTCAGTTGTCTCCTTAACCTTCTCCATGTGACCCAACTCCTCATATTCTCTCATAAAATCTGAATATAATGACAAATACTCTGAATCCCTCGCCAGACGATTCCACAACGAGTTAAGTCTTTTTACAGCAATGGCCTTTGAATGTCCCAAGCAAGACGGGTCATCTCTTAAAGGCCTTGTAAGCACATATCGACCCTCCTCATTCCTTCTATGGGCTTTTACAAAATGCTCTTCGCACAACAAGGCCTCCTGACTCTTAGTGACCTCATTATCCACATTTTCAACTTCCCAGAATTTTCTCATAGTACTATTCAAATCAACATCTAAAATCAACCCACAATGAACTTTGTTCTCCCTCACCTCATCTACACTACCACTGGCAACATAACCAAAAACTGTATTCTGAAACAGCAACAATGAATTCGCATCTCGAAATTGTCCAGGTCTCAACAATTCATAAAATACTTCAGCTCCTAAAAGTATGTCTATCTTTCCTGGGATATTAAAACTAGGATCAGCCAGTGATGGAAACCTTAATACTTCCATATTTAAATCAATGACCTTGTTCGGGGTAACATCAGTAATTTTGTTTACTACTAACATCGACAATTCTCGCTCAAAGCTCCTATCCTTGTTTGTAACCGTAGTTTTTACACAATTATTAACCACCATTGTAGCGTCATTCACACATGAAACAATAGTATTTATTTTTTCCAACTTCAACTGCAGTCGTTCTGCGCAAGCTTTCGTACATAAACAAGACTGACTTCCTACGTCCAACAAACATCGAACCTCCACAAACTCTGAATATTTATTTCTAACCAAGGCACGAACAGTACTAAGAAGGACATTCTTACTTTGGCTCTTTTGAAAACTCGTAGCAACTATCTTTGATTGGGCATTATCCGTCGTTTCCTTTAACGTTTGGTTTGGCGCTACTTCCTCGTCATAAACTGGTTGACGAATAGAAATATTTTCAAACAGTGAATTATTAGTACTATTTTCCCCTCGCGGAAAATGGAGCATTCGATTATGAGATCTGCCACAAAAACAATTTCTATTAGAGCGACAATCGCGCATTTTATGTGGTAACAAACAACGAAAACACAAAGCATTCCGTTTCACTACATCAACTCTTTCCCTTGCAGAAAGTCTCTTAAATTGGGGACAGTTATGAAGAGGATGATTAGCACTACTCTTACACATAACACACTTTGAATTTTTTACTTCTGACACAAACACTTTAGAAACGGATTTATCAGAACGCCAATTTAGAAATTGCGATTTATTTCCCGAAATTCTTTTTGCATCCCCTGCCATGATCTTATTATTTATCTCACTTTTACATTTACCTTTCGATGATAAGAAAATGTCGCACTCTCGACCGAGTTCATGAGGTTTAAAATAAGTTTCCCCTTGTTTTACAGCAATATGAGTCATTAATTCTCGATCAAGAGTTTCAAAAATTCTATCAGAAACCATAAGCTCGCATAGAGATTGGAAATCCGTTACTTTACGCAACTGACAGTAGTAGTTAAAAGATGCACTTAATCTGGATGCAAATTGAACAAAACTCTCAGCCGGGAATTTTTGAGCTTTTTTGAAATTATTTAAACATTCCTGAGGGGTGGGTTCAAATTCCTTTAAGACCAAAGTTTTAATTTTATTATAATCATTTAAATCTTCTTGATTAATGTAAACCAGCAAATTACTGACTTTTTCACCCAAAATATTCAACAGAATTTCTGCTTTCAAATTTTCCAAAACATTTTTGTTTTGGAATGCTTTTTCCAAAGAACTGAAAAATAAATTGAAAGATTCCGATTTACATGGTACTGGGATAGTTAAAGTTTTAATACTCTTTATTAAATTTTCTAATTCAACACTTGATGAATTCGAATCCATGATTTCAATATTTTGTGTATTATTTAATGACTCGTTTTTAACCTTTGCTAACTCTATTTCTTTCTCTATTTGACTCAATTTTAACCTTTCTAGTTCTAATTTCAATGCATTTTCCACTTTTTCAATTTTATCCTTTTCTTGCACTAGCTTTGCCTGAGTATCGGCTATTACTTTATCTACTAGACCCTGAACTACTTCAGTTTGTGTTTTAAACACTTCACTTTTCTCAATAATCTCTCTCAACTGAATTACTTTCGCATTATCAGGAACGGAAAGCCCTAACTCTTCAGCGATAATCCGCAACTCCTCTTTCTTTAACTTAGTACTCAACGGCATGGTTGATATAAGTGAAAATAACTTTTATATACAACCTCTCACAAATTATATCTTTTTTTACTGCAAATTTTGCAATCACAAGGAAACTGTCGAATCGAAACTACAACACAATTACACTATGAATTCCAAAAACGAAACTAAAACCTTATCAGACACTACTTCCAAACTTAGATAACACTTTTCACAACAAAATACTCTGACGGGATTTACCAATTCTAATCCAGCGCAAGAGTTCCGAAACCAAACGAACAAGAAATCAACTTTATCAGCAATGCTACTTTCAATTATATTCCGAACTGCACACGTATTACACAGACAGAAATAACTAATCCTTAAGCAAAAGTAACTAAATTCTCATAACAATATCAACACACTACCACTATTTCTTACACAATATAATATCAATACAAAATCTCAAATTCAATTTCACATAAACAACAAATAATCCACAATTAAATCACAATAATTATGAATATATAACCTTAATCTATTTAGCCGAAATTGTATAACTCAATACTCCAAAAAATATCACCATATTAAATTTTATCGCATATCTCGATCCTTTTGATTCCAATGTAAGTCAAACCAGCAATTCTAAATTCCAAAGGTCGCACCTCTTCCTCCGGCTCGCATACGGACCAAAATGTCATTTCTTCACTCAACACATCGACGGACCATATTAATACTCCTCATAACACATTCATTGGGTTAAGGATCTCTAAAATAATACTCTCAAATAAAATCACACCACTTTAAAAAACAACCATCTTTTTATTAAAACACAATTATAAATTCATAGAACAATATAGTAATAAAAATATACACAGCTC
>JAOUZG010030082.1:6436619-6449505 GCA_026289955.1 Argiope argentata
TGAAAAAAAAAGTGAGGAAAAGGTCTGTCTCCCTCTTGTGAAATGGAATAAGATTAAAGAACATTACCAAGCGAGACGACCTGTGATTATTTGCTTTTTAAAAAAAGTTTTATTTACTTTATTTTTGAGCATTTAAAGGACTTTTCTCGTCGGGAAAAGTGCCACTTTTTTAATGCAGTGTTTTCCTATTAGATTTTCTCGTTCCATACATCTTTGGAAAAAGATTTCGGGTACATGATTAAGACCTATTAGAATAGGTTCTGGCAGATAAAGCTTATTTGTACAGTTATGATTGATTAGGAGTGAAAAATAAAATAAAAATAGCATAACTTCAAATTTTCTACCAGATATTTCGAATACGGTAATTTCATTTGACTTATTCATATCTGAGTACTAGCTAAGAATAATTGTTTTCATGAGAGAGCATGATGTTGTTTTGATTAGAGAATTTTAAAGTTTACAAAATGCACAGGTAAAGAATTAGTGATTTAACTTATTTAAGGAGTCAATTTTTCTCTTTTAGAATTATTAGAAAATGATAAAGAAGGTTGTCCCGTTTGGCGAGAAAAAGTTATAACTTTGTCCGAATATATGTCATAAACCCGATTCTTCTGTCTGGTCAATTGAGGACTGGATTGTAAGAATTTTTCGCCCGGAAAAGACAGAAAAAATGGAAATTAACAAGAAACAATGAGGAGAAGTCTCTAAAGGTGTGTATGCCTTTCATTTGACTTATATATAATAAGAAAATAATTTTTATTATGTCAGAACATGATGTTAATCTGGTAAGGAGATTTGTGGCGTCATCAAAAAATCGTAGGCGAAAAAAAAAAAAAACGTAGGTGAAAAATAAAACAATCCGTAGACGAAAAAATGAAATTTTATTATCTGCACGAGCATCTCAAAAAATCAGCTTTTAATAATACGTTGCCCATCGCTCTTACAAAAACTCTGATTAAAAAAATATAAGTTAATAACAACAGTAAATAAAACCTAGAAAAAGGTCATTTTGAGCGCTAGATTATATGAAATGAAATAAATAGGAAATGGGATATTTTTTTAAACAATAAATGCGAGACAAAGTTTTTTTGGATCGTTTGCGATACTAAAGTGACTCACTCAAAGAAACAATCAAAATGAATAAAAATATAATTTAACTTGCACGAGCACATGGTGCTTGGGCCGTTCAAGAAATGATGTTCTGACATGATACATTGTAAGATGCACAGCAGATTTCATTTTAATCTTTATTTAAGCTTTCACTTTTGATTTTCTTAGCTGTCAAAAAAATGTTTTGTTTCTCAAATGATTTAGAGATGGGAGAAAAAAAACACATCGCCTTTCTAAAAGTTGACGATTGCGCAACACAATAGTCACATGATCATTCCAAACGAATTTCAACTGGCGCATTAAAAAACTGGCTTAGGAAGAAAGTTCTAGTTCTCTATAGATTTTGTTATGGAAAGAAAAGACGTCGTTTTTAGAAATATTGGCTTTGATAGTCACGTAAATGTTTCAAACTGGTTTAAACTGGTTAATGACTCAAATTATTTAAGAGAAACAATAACTTAAAAATAATAGCATTCTCACATGAGAAGTTGAAATTTGCGATAGCAGATTTCAATTTTCTTCTTCTTCTTTTAAAGTTATTGTTTCTAGTTTTATACTATTTTATTAAAATAACTCTTTTGCAGTAAATCAAAATGCGTCTCCTTTAAATATAATATTTGTCGAAGAAATCTTATTTTTTAATTTATGTTCAATAAAATGTATATGTCTCTCGAAAATCGCAAATACCATTCAAATTCTTAACCCTTTCCCTTCTGGCCAGGACCAACTCAATCAGAGGCGCATTATGCAAAGAGGATTATTAACAAGAAAATTATCCCTTTATACTCTGAAGACCTCGTTTCAAGCAATAACTGATCCTCTAGGATAACATTTAAGTTCCCAATAGTAAAAAGGTTAAATAGTTATTTTTTAAAAAAATATCCCCACTTAGTTGATGACTACTAAGTAAATATATTCTTGGGTATTTCAAAAAGTCTGCCTTCCAATCAATGCCATCTGGGATACCGTGTTCAACAACCAAGGATACTCTTTCGAGTATTTATTCTATCACACTTAACAGAAGGGAAATGAGTCTTTCTCTGCTATCCAGGAGTCTTAAGCATCCCCCGTAGTTTAGTTGAACAGGTGTTTCAGTATTGTTAGATTTAACACTAACAATCGTGTATCTAAAAGACAGAAAATAAAACAAAATAAAGATTTAGAATTAACTGATTATTACAAGACTTTCAAATTGTACATTTCTTCGTAACAATGCAAAAGAAAGCATTCATCTAATTTGTGATGAGATTTAGAGGCAAAAAAATGACATTTCTTCCACTGCAAAAAAAAATCTTTAAATGTCTCTAGTAAAATAATTGTATCGACTTTCTAAATTCCATGCATTCAGATACATTATCGAAATATACGTCCATATTATCGAAATGTACGTCCATTCATGATAAAGTATACCATAAGCACAAATTTCCCATCTATGACGAAATCCTAACACATATTGGTCGTATTCTATGTATTCCAAACTCACACTGGTCGTATTCTACGAAATTCAAACTCATATTGACTGTATTCTACGAAATCCAAACTCATACTGGTCATATTCTACGAAATCCAAACTCATATTGACTGTATTCTACGAAATCCAAACTCATATTGACTGTATTCTACGAATACCAAACTCATATTGGTCGTATTCTACGAAATCCACACTCATATTGACTGTATTCTACGAATACCAAACTCACATTGGTCGTATTCTACGAAATCCAAACTCATATTGACTGTATTCTACGAAATTCAAACTCATATTTCATATTGGTCGTATTCTACGAAATCCAAACTCATATTGGCAGCATTCAATGAAATCCAAACTCATATTGGCTGTATTCTATGAATTTCAAACCCATACTCTCAGTATTCTACGAAATACAAACTCCTACATGCATTATTCTATGAATTCAAACTCATAATCTCGGTAATCTACAAATTCCACACTCATATCCGCACTATTCTAAACATTCCAAACTCATGCTTGCAGTACTCTACGAATTCCACACTCATATTCGCACTATTTAACACATTCCAAACTCAGGTTCGCAGTATTCTACGAATTCCAGACTTATACTCGTAGTATTCTACGAATTTCAAACTCATACTCGTAGTATTCGACTAATAATATGTTAGCTTAAATGATATAGGTTATAGTAGAAAGCACACCACGAAATAAATTTGAAAAATCACTCACATATCGAATTTGGCTGATTTTGGGATGCAAACATTCGCCTACTCCAACGAATTAATTGAATGATGAATGCTTAAATATTCAATCCTGTTATGTAGTTTGATTATCGAATCTAAATTTAAAATTCTCAATTAAATTTGCAAAACAAACGAAGCAGAAAAATTAAACAATGGTAAGAGTCAGATAGAAAAAAAATATTCAAGCTACAGATGGTAGAAAATAAAAATGATCAAATCATGATTCCTATTCTACTAATGGCGAAACATAGTTAAATTTAATCTATAAAAAATTAATTATTTAAAAAATGCCGAATGCAATGTATTAAGACACTACTGCATTGCCTAAATAAAAAGAATAAATAATAATTCCTGATACTGAAATGATTAAGAAACTGTATACTATGATGGAATCCATTTATGAAGTTATTTCCAGATAAGAATGAATGTCATGGTTCTTAATTGTAGACTGAAATACTAGGCAACATAATAGAAGCTTGTAAAATCCATATCAATTTACTCTTCACTTGCTTGTATTTCTTAATGTGAATTTTATTCGGAAAAAACAGCTAAAGCTTTTGAAATTCATATAATTAAAAGTTCTAAAATATAGTTATTAACCTAAATAAATGGAACATGATGCAACAGTTAAAAAATTAAATAACGTATCAACATCAATACGTAAGATATTAAGCAGTTTTCATTTTTTATAAGGAAAAAAATGAAATTTTTATAATGGAATAAATTTAAAATTTTAATACATGATCAATAAAGAAAAGGAAATCCGAACTTATACTAGAAACTAGTGTAATAACAGTTGATTACACCTGCATATATTACAATGACGTATGGCATTACACGATCATCGAAATTAAAAAAATTTTTATTATCGAGCTTTCATGAAGGTCATGTCAGATTAATAACATAATTTATTAATCTGAGTAATTATTAATTAATAATCTTATTTTATTAATCTGAGTAATTATTAATTAATAATCATAATCTATTAATATATAATAATTTAATAATCATAATTTATTAATTATTATTTGAGCATTTATAGCATGAAATGCTCAAAGGATATCTAGCATCAAACTATAAATGACAATTAAAATGTTTATCATTAATTTCTGCTTTTGCGCAAATGATTCCGCGCCATTTTATCGCTATTAATTTCAATAGTATTTAAACTCTTGCAATTACAATTAAAAATAACACTAGCACAAAAGAAAAACAAATAACAAACATAAATACACGATGTTTAAAAATAGAAAAAAAAAGAAAACATCGGGAAAAGAATTATAGAAATCTAAATTCTAAATGGTTTTGTTTTCTGCCTATTTATTCGTTGCGGTTACCCAAAAGGAAAACAAAAAAGTTATTTCAAGATATTCTAAACACTGAGCAAATCGTTTGGAATAAAAGCAGCCTATTCTCTACTTGTTGAATAATTAACCAAAAAAAAATTCTTATTGTAAGACTGCGAAAACAAAGAAAAAGAACAATTTAAATTTCTGCATCATTTCCTTCTAGTAGAATTGGCGAATAAATTTAAACTCGTGTATTTATTTCGTTTAAGAAATTCTTAAATCCGTTCTAATCAAAGGAATATTTACTTTTATGTTCTATTAAACGTAATAGGTTCATTTCCGTTTGTTAAATCCCCGGATAGAATTCTTTATCCAGCATTTAGTGGTTGCAGTTAACTTCGGCCTATACTGATGAGCGAGAAAAGAAATCTCATTTGAAATTTATAAGTTTGAGATTAAAAAAAATTGCAATTAAGATTTAAATATTTTTTTTTCAGATTCCCATTAGATTCAATTTGAAATTATAATATTGCGACAGCTGTTGACATTTAAACTCAACATTTTGAGTAATTAGCCTTTACAGAATCAAATGAATATTAAATTGAAATGAATTACATCTGAAGTATACAGGATTCTTGAAAAAAATCGTTCATAATTAAATGTTTTAATTTTAAATCTGTTATGTAGCAGTTGGCATTATTTCCATTTCAAAATATATTCGTTTTAATTGATTGGTTGGTATTTTAATTTACTTCATTTTTATTTTTTTTATATTTTTTATTCATTTTTAGTTAAATTGCAGATAACTGATAGTATAAAAGGATTTAGCAAATTAAATTACATAAACGATAACATCGGCTAATAGTTTCATACAACTTGTTAATAATGATATTTTGTGTTAAAAATTAATTGGCCAGTAGACATCATCTTGGGAATATATATTTTAATGGAATTCAAACAATATGAATTTAGGTTAAACGTTTCTAACACGAGCAATTTTAAATAATTGAATTCTGAGAATTAAATCATTTTATTCGCAATTGGTTATAGAGATTAGCAAAGATAGGAGCCAATTAATCAAAAACGAATTATCTATAAAAGGTAAGAATTAAAGAGACAATTGCATTATTATTAAAAATAATATAGAATAAAAATTCTAATATTCTTCAAATTAAAATTTATACATAATAATTGCTAATAGATAGGTTAGGCTTACAAAAATAGATTATTTTTGCAATTTTTTTGCAACAACATTTATTTAAATGAAGAACAAGTGATATAAAAAAGTCAATTCCTAATTAGACTAAGAAAGAAAAACATCATTTTAGTTACTTTATATTAAATAATTATAAACAATATAAATAACTGATCAAACAATTATACATGGTCAAAACAAAATCAACTTCGTATCCGTTGAAAATAAATCAGAACAGACTCAGAATACATTCAATTGACGTTGAATTTTCAAGCGCCAATTGAGGTAACGCAAATGCGTGAATTTTCAACGCCAGTTGGTTTAACGCAAAACAGAGTAGAAATTTCTAATTTTCTTTATTGTGTTATTTTAATTCGAAAGTATTTCAAAATAAATCCGAAAAATGGATTAATTAACGATGTTTAATTTTAAATGTATCAAACACTAAGAAAATAAACAGAATCGTTTGAAATAATCTAGCAAAAACATGTCAAGCCTAATCTCATTATAGTGGGAAAAAAGAAACTGAATTCGTTAATTATTTGGTGGTCGGGAAATGAAGAGTTTTTGGCGAGAAAGTTAGTTTGTAATGAATTAATAAGAAATTAATCAAATAATATTTCAAAAAACTGTTAACGTCAAATGTCACCCACTTTAAGTTTAAAAAATTATACTAAAACTTGATTTTATGAATAAAAAGTATTTTATTAACGATTGAAAATTTGAACAAGATATATATATATATAGGGCAGTGTGAGCTAATAATAAAAATTGAATAAATTTACAAAAGTGTAATAATTTACCTTCAATAATAATAATGCTACATGATATAGCAGTATTATAGACAACAGCAAGTAATAAATAGTATAAAAAACTTTTGAGGGACATAAAATAAGTATTCAAATGATTCAATATCTGAAGCGAAATGGGTATCGTATACTGTTATCTACATAATTTTGTCATAGCGCTATTAAAAAAATTCTTTCCTTTTAATTCATATTGTGTATTTCATATTGCTATTTTTAAGTATAGAAGTATAGAGACAATATTGTAATCTTCAGAAAATTCGAATTCGATTATTAATGAATTTCCAATTTTCAGACATATCTGAATCGAAAAACATATATTCGTAATAAATCCGAATGATATTAATAATTCATAAATGAGCTTCGTAGACTGTAACTACGCAATTGTGTCATTGGGCTATCATAAACTTGCATTCCATTTCATCCATGTTATATATTTCCTCTTGTTATAGTGTAGCAAAAGCACTGTAATCGTCAAAAAATTTGAAATCGAAATTTTACGAAAGTCAATTATTAGAGCTGTATTTGACTCCAAAAAACACACATTTGGAGTTATGTTTGTTTGTAAACTCGATAACTAAAAATACTTCCGTATTTAACAGCAAATTTGTAAGTTTCTATAACATTTTATCCGTTCAAAAATAGTTCAGTCTGTCTATCCAATCACAGATAGATACAGTTACTGCAGAACGTAAAGCGCTACATCGATAATACTTGGTAAACAATTTTACATCAGAAATGCAGAATCTTATTATCCAATTGAGAGCCATATCTTTAAGACAGCTGACCATTTATCGGATTGTATTTTCGCATACAAGTAAATACAATATTTTATAAACACAACTACTTAAACCAATGAAATTATTTGAATGAATGAAATAAAATCTTGTGTTTTCACCTATACTTTTTATACAATATACAACACTATTTGGGTGTCACTAGGCCAACAAAAAAAACGTCTAAAATATGTAGTCTTCCAATAGATTCTATAAGAAGGTTAGATTCCCGCCCAAAGTCTATAATATTTAATTGGCATTTGCCAATGTCATATGAAGTATCCGTGGGCTTACCAAAGATCCACAGTTTTATACCAGAAGGAGGGGATAAAAAATTTTATTGGAATGTATACGAAAAAAGTTTCGGGAAGACCACCTCCACTAGTGTATTCTTTTCTTTTCCTGCAGTGACTGCCAAAAATCCCTCCGTGGAGTCCTACCATTTCCTATCTCATGCTCTACTGTAAAAGGGATTTCTTTGTGTATCCCTGATCAATACTTATAAGGGGTGTTCAGATGAAAAGGTACGAAACGACACCGAGGGTAAAAACGAAGACTGTTAAAAGTTTTCACCATAGGCCTGAGCTCAACGATCCCGATGAATTCTTTGTTCTTAGAAGTCATAAGCTCCTGATAAGACCCAGGTCTTCATAAAGTCCTTGAATTCTCCATCCAAGGACCTCTACTTATTAAATTCTGGATCACAGAAGAATCATGAACTCCGTTGTGTACAATGAGACACTCCAAAGACTACGCAGGTCCATCAAGAACAAAATATCGGCGCTACTCACGGAGGGTGTGGTTCTGATCCATGATAACTCGTGTCCCTGCGTCTCCATGGTCACACACGCAAAACTTGAAAATTTCAAGTTGAAGCATCTTGAAAGTCCACTCTAAAGCCCGGACATATCACCCTGCGATTTTCATGCGCTTGATTCCATGAGATGGAAGCAATTCAACTCAAGGATGCTATGAAGAACTGGTTCCCGTAATGGTAACAGGAATTCTAGGAGCAGAAAATTCTTCGACTTGTTAATCTGTGGGATTTTTGTGTTCAGGCCTGTGGTGTATATTCTGCATAAAGTTTACATTCATACCCACAATGGCGCTTCAAACTTTTTCATTCGAACACTCCTTGCATATCACGTAAATGAGCTTTCAGAAATTCTTGTGTAAATTTTGAACTTGAATATCAACTTTGTATATTTACATTCTTTAATACAATTTTTAAAATTCCCTTGAAATTCGTAAAATGATTATTTATTCGCTATTACTGTTTAGTTTCGTTTGATTATTAAAAATATTCGATTAAGTCATCAAATGCAAAAAATACATTCATGATTCAGAATAGATATATAAAAGTAAGCAAAGAGCAAATGTGGTAGTAAATGTTGATTGCCATTATCATTTTATTTTTGTGTTATTAATCTGGGAATACTTTTGAATATCCCACACCATAATTTCCCAAAATTTGGATATAATTTTATTTTTCTCAACTTAGAAATCAATTTATGAAATTTTAGACCTTCCATTTTGACGTTACAAGAAATAACTAAGAAAGTTTTGATCATATCTTGCAATTTTTTTTCTCTTCACAGACGTCGAAGTTGACTAGAATATGGTATTCCCACCTTCCAAATTATTCCAACAGAAAAATAGAATTCGATAAAAATAATTCGTCCTATCGAGACGTGACCTGAATCAAGAACCGACCAATCCCTAAATCGAGGAATATTTCAGTAAAATTTTGCCTATAGCATTTTTTACTGAAGATAAAATTTCTGAATTTTTTTTGAATTTATTTATCCCTTTTTATTATAGCTATTTACCCATACTTTTTTTCTTTCACCAATATTTTTTTTTCGATATAACACCTTTATAATTTCAAAATTATGCTTTTCAATCTGTTAGTTAATATGTTATCGTTAAAGTGTGCAATCTGTTATTTTATAGAATACCCAGTTATTCCATGAAATAACTGATCGTGTCCGTTAAAGTGTAAAACGCTCTTGAATTTCATGGTTTAACTAGTTATTTCATAGAATAACGATCTGCAGCCCGTTCAAGTGTAAAATAATCTATATCATACATATCGCACGATAAACACATTTACCTTCCACCCCTACTGCATTTATGAACTATTCCAGGCCATAGGGAGAATAAATTAATACCATTATATTAATGTGCAATAAATCTCATTCTGATGCCTCTGTGGGGTTTACCTTCCGTATCCCAGTGCCTGAAGTTGACAGTGGAAAAGGTGATGCCAAATCTATTTTAGCTTTCATCATAAAAATAACCGAAGAAGGATTTTTTCCAATTGTGCACAAGAAACGGCCGCATAAAACAATTATATTCCCGATCCCAGTTCAGAGTCTGCGAACAAAAATCAATTAAAATCGAAGAAGTGCCGGATGTAGAAATATCGCTCCGGTCGGTTTCTACAGCTCAAAGTTTATATACTGATCAGGGATTTAAAAAATGTTCGTGTAAAACCCATGTGTGTCAACAAAAATTGTTTTTGCTTTAGAAATAATGTTCTTTGTAATTCCAAGTAAGAAATGATTAGTAATCCTTGTTGTAACAAATGATTTTATGGTAGGTTTCCATAAATACCATTTATACGCTGCATAAATTCGATAAATTGCTTTATTTTCATTTTAACTGTCTCTCGTTAGCTAATTTATAGAATACCTAGTTATTTCATTTTAGATAAATTGTTTATTTTACACTTTAACTGTCTCTCATTAGTTAATTTATAGAATACCTAGTTATTTCATAGAATAACTAGTTAAAGTGCCAAATGAATAACATATTACACACTTTAACGGACACGATCAGTTATTTCATGGAATAACTAGGTATTTTATAAAATAACTGCATTATATACTTTAAAGGTAACATCATACATTAATTAAAAAATTCCATGAGTCAGATGAATGGACATTTATCATCAAAATTGTAAATGTGCATTATAGTTTGAAGTTGAAACTTTGAAACTAGCATACTGGAGCTGCTTTCGATTTGAATACGATAAAATTTGTTAGTGGCATATTAAAAAAATATATATTAATCGTAGACCCTCATATTAAATTATACCAATTATTATACTAATATAAAACACTGGCAATAGAATTGGGAAAAGCAGACAGTATTAAAGAATTTAGAATCTATTCTCTCCATTGATCCTAATATTTTAATATGTCCACCACCTTATCGTGATAAGTAATTTGTAAAGAAAAAGAAATTGAATCTAAAAAAATGGACGCTACAATTTAAGTCCATTCTGTAAAATTTTGTGATAATGTATGTCATTTGCATTTTATTTTAAATTTTTTAAGAACCAAAATATAAGAAAACTGATTACAGAAATTAAATTCATGAATCCCAATAATCAATCAACATATCTAAAGATAGAGTCACTGCAGATTTATTCTAAAATCGATTATTACAAGATAATGGTAGACAGTTGAAAAATCCTGTCCCGTATTTTGAATTGTATTCTTATTTAAAACATAGGTGATCAGTAGGTATTTTATAACTATAACCAAAATTCCGCCTATTAATTTGAAAGCAATCTGCTCAAAACGAAAAGAAAAGAAAAAGAGTCGTTTAGGAAAACAATTCGATTATGAACTTTCTTCATATATCCTTAATGATATATGAAAATTGTGGAAACTGAATATAGAAATTAAGTTCATGATTTTTAAATAATTAATTAACATATCAAAATATAGAGCCACTGGAGATTTATTTTAAAATCGATTATAATAAGTTAATGGCAGATAGTTGAAAATTCATGTCCCGTATTTTGAATTGTATTCTTATTTAAAATCAAGGTGATCAGTAGCTATTATACAAATACAACTGAAATTAAGCCTATTAATTCAAAAACAATCTGTTCAAAAAGATTAGACAGTGAAAGAAAAAAAGCCATTCATGAAGAAATTGATTAAGAACTTTCTTCATATATCCTAATTGATATACGAAAGAAATATTGAAAATCGAGGAAACAGAATACATAAATTAAATTCTCGAATCCCAATAATCAATCAATATATCCAAAGATAGAGTGACTGCAGATTTATTTTGAAAATCGATATTAATAAATTAATGGCAGATAGTTGAAAATTCATGTCCCGTATTTTGAATTGTATTCTTTTTTTAAATCGAGGTGAACATTAGCTATTTTACAAATACAACTGAAATTCCGCCTATTAATTTGAAAACAATCTGTTCAAAAAAAAAAGAAATGGGGACAAAACCATTTATGAAGGAATCGATTCAGGAATTTTTTTTATATATCCTAATTGATATATGAAGAAATATAAAAAAAGTGAGGAAACAGAATACATAAATTGAATTCACAAATCCCAATAATCAATCAACATATCAAAAGACAGATTCACTGAAGGTTTATTTTAAAATAGATTATAACAAGCTAAAGATAGATAGATAATTGATCAGTAGCGATTTTATAAACATATCCGAAATTCCGCCAATTAATTTGAAAATAATATACTCATAAAGAAAAGAAAAGGGAAGAAAAAAAGAGTCTTTTAGAAAGAAAATTCGATTATGAATTTTCTTCATATATCCTTAATCGACACGCGATTCTCCTCAGAATATTCGAAAAACAAGAATCTCCCCCTTCTTCCTATCAGATTTTATTAAACAGATGCGACACTTAATGCTTTCGACTCAATGCTGCAGGAAATGGCACGGAGCCATTTTCAGAATCACATATTAAAAATCTGACGCCACGTTGCATTAAAATTGCGCCAACAGTAGTTCAATCCAAAAGAAAAGCAGACGTCAGGCGGAAAGACACTGGCATGATAACCCTTTATTTGCATAAGAGGCAAAAATATGAAAGCATCTGTTGTCCTTGGAGTAATTAAGGGGCTTAATTAGAGGAGCTTAAGAGCTTTGGGTAGAATAATGGTATTTCTGTCAGACGTTTTGGACACATTGTATCCAGTGGCTCGTTGGAAAGTAGATGAAGTAAAATTATTTTGGAGAGAGTGTTTTTTACCAGTCTTTTAATAGCAAAAGTAGAGTGATGGTGTATATTGGCAATGTTATTGATCTCGGGTAATTCCCCGTAAGATGTAACGCTTGTTGTGGCGTTATTTAAAATGTGCGTCACTGCTTAATCCGTAATTAAAACAATGGCGACTTATGAGCGATTTACTTTTAAAGGTTTTTTTATTTTCTTATATATAAAGGGAAATGTATTTTAAATTTAAAATATATTATCTGGATTTTTCGTAGATGAAGTAAAATTATTTTGGAGAGAGTGTTTTTTCTCCGGCTTTTAATAGCAAAAGTAGAGTGATGGTGTATATCGGTAATGTTATTGATCTCGAGTAATTCCTCACAAGATGTAACACTTGTTTTGACGTTATTTTAATTGTGCGGCGCTGTTTAATCCGTAATTAAAACAATGGTGACTTATGAATCCTTACTATTATATATATATATATATATATATAT
>JAOUZG010030082.1:6464070-6476205 GCA_026289955.1 Argiope argentata
ACAAGTTTGACAACGTTTGGTACAGTAGTTTCCCTTTTATGACCATATCAAAGTGGGACTTTAATCATTACTTCCCTCCATATCAGTTTTAGTATCGAATTTTTGCCATTTCAATTCCAGACTTCCGAAAGAACAAAACTTTATCAAATTACTGATAAAAAAAGGATAAAACAACGAAATCCAGTTGGGAATAAAATCATGGATCGGTTCCAAGATTAAGCGAATTCCACATTGCGTGATTCCCCAAAATTTAATAAATAGACAAATAAAAAAACAACCGAAAGTACAATAGCAACTCCGAAACGGAAACGAATTAAAAGTATCTGCCCCCTCGGCTTCCAAACAATCTGAACCTACAGCAGCTTTCTGTTTGTATCGTTTCCATCATTAGAAGTGAAGTATCTCTTGAGTTTTCGCCAGCGATATTTCAACGTTCCGAATTCCAGTCCATTAATAACAAGCGCAAATTCTCTCCTGCAGTAGTAGGAAGATGATGGCTGTCTCTAGGAAATAGGACCATTTCTCGTGATGACTTAGTAGGAGCAGAGGGATGATTTAAAAGATGCGAGCAAAAGCGAATCGCTAAGTAGCTGCCACTGGCGTGAAAATGGCTTTGTTTGTTATCATTATCTTCGTCCTTCAAGGGGCCGCCTTATCACTTTCTGGTAATGAAGCAGTTCTTTCACTTTGAGGATGATGGAGGACTGCTGCCTTTGATTGTTGGTAATTTTCCAAAAGGTGGAGTCTAATAAGAGCTGTTTAATTACGATGGAACGCTCGTTTAAGAAGTACTCCAACTGATTTTTATGTGTTTTGTTTGAAACCCTTTTTGGCAACAGTGCAAATCAAATTTATCGTCTAAGTAACCGGGGAGCTGTTCGGCCAAAGACTTGTTGAATTTAAATATTAATTCAATTCTTGAATTAATAAACTTATTTTTTTAAAGATTTAGAACGTTGATGATCAGTTAATTGCATAGTTTTGGATATATAAGTATATCATCCATAACCGGGGGTTGAAGATATTGTTTATCACCTTATCATTTCCATGTTATCAGATGAGTTAAGAATTCAAATATATTCAGATATAAATGTTGCACATAGCATGTTCAATATATTTTTGAAAAAAAAATATTAAAAAAAGAAATCAATTTTTAATAATGAAAAGAATTACATTTTTTTACTCACATGTATGTTTAATAGAATATGAAAAAAAATTTGTAGGCATTTATCAGAATTTATTTCATTTAATCGGTCAAAAAATTGATCGATTCCCAGTCTTTGAATATTAAAATATATTATTGTTCTCGTGTTCCATTTGCAATGAAAGGAGAGGTGCAGTAGCTTCTGAGGATATGGACCCTTGAACACTAGGAGGAAGATATCTGACTTCTAACTCACACACCTCGCAAGACCTTTTTACGAGGCTGACTTCATTCAGGCATTTCATTTCCTCATACGCAGATCGTAATTTAGATCTGGAACAGAGAAATATCACCTCTGACCCAGTACACCCAGTGTTATTACTCTCGACATGGAGCACTTTGTGACCATGGTAGATTTAACGTGTGCCAGCCATCATAAGCATTGAAAGTCTTCGGCTGGTGGGTTCGAACTCGTAGCCCAAAGGATGCGAATCCAACGCCCTACAAATTACATCTTCGCAGGCTATCCCGATCTTTTAAAACATATTAATCGATAGAAACTATAAAAAAAATTAAATGTAATCATTTTATTTGTTTTAAAGGACTATCTACAAACAATGATTTTTTTTAAAACTAATAATACGCTTTTTTGAATTATAAATCCATCTTGATAACTTTTAATTAGCATACTTAATTTTTTAATTGAGTTTTATTTTCAATTATTTATCGTCAAACATTCCATTTATTCTAATCCACAAAATAAAATTATTTCTTTAGTACTTTCTCTTTCACACAAATAACCATAGCATCTGTACTTAATTAAGTTTTATACATATAGAACCATATTTGAAAATTTTTCAACAAACCGTGCCCCATACTCTAAGCAAAATTCCTTCATGAAACCAAAAAGTTGCTATGAAGCAGTCTCATAAAATTTAATACCATCAAGCACAATTTCGCAAAGTAAAATAAAATAACTATTTCATTAATATTCTCTTTTTCAAAAAAATAATCATAGCATTTTAACTTAATTAAGTTTTATATATAGAACCATGCTTGAAATTTTTCAACTAACCGTGCTCCATACTCTAAGCCCAATTCTTCATAAAACCAAAAAGTTGCTATGAAACAATCTTTCATGAAATTTAACCCCTTAACTGGTTTATTTTCCTTACCTTCTTATAAGATGGCACCTTCTATTTTGGGAATATTTTCATATTTTGATTCAAATGGGAATCCATGGAATACTTGGCTTATCTACGAATTCGAAGTCATTTTACTATTGAATTATAATTGTTATGAATGATTTATTTTTGGTTTACAACTATCAAAATTCGATAAATTGATGCACTTACGGCGTACGGGCAAACCGGTTAAGTGGTTAATACCATCGAGCACAATTTCGCAAAGTAAATTAAAATTATTATTTCATTAGTATTCTCTTTTTCACACAAATAATCATAGCACTTTTGCTTAATTAAGTTTTATATATAGATCCATACTTGAAATTTTTCAATAAACAGTGTTCCATACTTTAAGAGAAATTCCTTCATAAAACCAAAAGGTTGCTATGAAGCAATATTTCATAAAATGATACCATAAAATGATCATCAATATTTCATCAAGCACGACTTCTCAAATTGAAATAAAATTATTATTATTCTCTTTTTCACAGAAATAATCATAGCATTTGTACTTAATTAAGTTTTATATATAGAATCATACTTGAAAATTTTCCACAAACCGTGCTCCATACTCGGAGCAAAATTCCTTCATAAAACCAAAAACTTGCTATGAAACAATCATTCATAAAATTTAATACCATCAAGCGCAATTTCGCGAAGTATTATATTCAAGAAGCATTCTAAGCAATCCCAAACCCTGCCCTATTTTGCTAATTACATACTTTTCCTTTGTGGAATCGTCTTTCGGCATTCCCAATTAGATCCGTCGCCATTAATCAGCAGTCTTAATGCTTCTTGACACAATATATCTCGCCGCGAATCCTTGACCACTGTGGATCTATCTTCGGCTAATTCCCCAGTAATTGCCAGTAGATGCCGACCGCGCTGATTGCCGGCGATAGGAATCCATGAAGGCCTCATTTAGTAATGCGTTTATATCGATAGGGAGCCTCTGAGGAGGGGGGCATCAATAATTTTCCAGCTCAGTATCTAAATAAGTAATCGCTTTGCAATTACCGTCACGCATCTTTGCCAGCGCTGAGCCGTCGTTAAGATGGTCAAGGATAGTGTCTTATAAATCCCCCTGAAGTTTCTGGTCGACATTCCTCTGAGAGACGCTGAAACAGGTGGCATAATCCTGCAGATCAGAATCAAGACCGTTCGTGGATTATTTGGGTAAAGAAGACGCTGGTATTTGCAGAGTAGTGATCCTAAACTTCTGGTTAAAGGAAGAAGTATTTGAGATAAGAATATATGATGAGAAATTTCAAGAAGTTTCAAGTGTGACGACTTCTTTTGGTAATACAATGAAAACTATACCGCGTTAAAAAGTTGCGCGTTATTAAATATTTAGAATAGGATTCCATTAAAATAAAAAATTATAGTTTTATTGTGATTCTTTTTTTAAAAAAATATTACGTATTAATTTGGTATAATGGTGTTTGTTTCAGCGCAGCATTCTTTATAGTATAGTCATAATAGCCTGATTAGTAGGCGTTGGATTCCCATCCCTTGGGCTGAGAATTCAAACACTCCAGTCGAAGACACTCTGTGGGTGTGGTGGCTGGCACACGTTAAATCTGCCGTGACCATAAAGTCCTCCATGTTGAAAGTAATACCACTGGGGTTACTAGGTTTGAGGTTATCGTTCTCTGTTCCAGATCTAAATTACGATTTGTGGATGAATGAATGAAATGCAGGAATGAAGCCCACCCCGTAAAAACGATTTGTAGCGTGTATGAGTTAGAAGTCGGACATCTGCTTTCGGGTGCTCAGGGGTCCATACTCTTAGAAGTTACTGCACCACTTCTTCCGTTGTAAGTCGGAACACGAGAACATATTTTTACAGTCCTAACAACTTCAGGAATATGAAATACGTGAAAAAAGCTCAAAATTATTGATTCACTCTGATCCGTTTTAAATGCTAATTATTAATTTTTTTATATAAAAACAGTATATGAATTAATATAGTTTGATTCAACGTCACTTTCTTTATCATTCTAATTCTTTCAAGAATATAAAATGTGTAAGGAGGGTCACTCAGTTTTTTGAATGCATTCTGAACTTGTAATACATTTGATAGGAAACGTTGGCACCAAAATTAGGAAAACAATATTTTAGTTATTATGTTTTAGAGTTGCAGTGAGAAACCGGAGGCAGGCATCTGATGAAAATAAAAGGCTTTTTTCTTCTGGAGAATGGAAAGAGAAAGGACTCGAATTAAAATTCGAGGAGACTTCGGCGTGCGAAAAAGTTGTTTCTGAATTTTTTTATTCGGGTATAGATTTCATTTGATAAGGATCTGTGGATATTGGAATGGTCCAAGAGGGTCCACCGAGGCATCAGCGAGTTTTAAGCCGAAAAGAGCGTCTCTTGTTTTGTAGTAGCTCCAACTAAGGCCAAGAGAACGATTTAGATACTGACTCATCATATTCGCTTGTATAACCCCTTTTTACAGGGATGGGGTGAGGGCACATTTACGTGTCTCACGGATAGAACACAGAAAAATAACAACCATTCCCGAACCGGGACTCGAACCCGGGACACCCAGATCACGAGGAAGACGCGCTACCTTTATGCCAGGACGCAGGTATATTAAAATTGTTTATGAATATTGGTGATTTGTATTGCTGTATTATCCGTTCAAACAAATCCATTCTATTATTTGAAAGATAAGCGTAAATGTCAACATCATCTGTCACCTTTCAGTAAAAACTTAAAATACTGTTTCTACGGCAAACCCATAAAAGTCACCCTTGTACTTAAAGACAGTTTTATATGTGTGCTATAATTGTAAAACTTTATTACCCGTACACCCACCTATAAACCTAACCCTTTCGTCCAATCAAAAAACACGCCATCGTTTCTTAGCACACCTCCCGAAATTTCCCCATATTTTTCCCTAAAAGATTGTCGCGACTCAAAGGGAACCAACCCCAACAACACAGTAGAGAGAAAACGATAAAGAAAAGAGTAAAAATCCACCGAGATATATCACGACTTCACACCCTACAGAACTCAACCGATAATTTCTAGGGGCACTGTGCGAAAATTCTTACACCCCCTTCACCCCCACAGCCGAGCCTTCAACCACTCCGACACCTAAAAACCTCAGCGCAAAAATATAATTTAATCGATGAAATGCATTGTGTTGTAACCGACGATATATATCGACTCAGAAAGTGTCGGCGTCTCTTGAATCGATATGGAACTAGCCGGAATCGATTGCCTATCGATGTAGCGAGCAGCATTGTGTTGAGAAAGATCTACCCCCCCCCCAATTCTTTTTCTAGGCAAGACCAGCAGTTTGGAATGATGGAGTGAATGAGAGAGATTTTGATTTGGAAAAGTGTTTCAGATGAACTTTCTTTGCTGGAATGGGCCTTTAGGAGAGTAAAGTGGTTGCACCATCCTTCTGTCCCTTATCTGGTATTCCTGCGACCCCCCCCCCCAAAGTCAGTTTTCCATTTAGTGGAGTTTTTAACCCCTGAGTGCGGAAATTGTCCTATTTAGAGGAAAGTGATTTCCGTTGAAACTGGGAAATGGGCAAAAAGGGAAATGATGTTTGCGTCCTTTATATAATTTCAGTCAATTTGGAGATATTTTTTTTCCTTGTATGATATTCAGATATAGGACAGATGGGGTGAATGAAGAGGGCGTGTAAGATAGAAATATGGGGCCTAAATCGTTTGTGATTTACGCAGGGAGCCCATTAAACAATCTGAGGTATTTAGTGTTGTATTTGAAAAGCTTATTCAAGTCAAATAAAAAATATACAATATACCGGGTGTCCAAAAAGTTCTCATACTGATGATTTGAGAATTTATTTTACAAAAACAACAGGTTTAAAAAGAATTATTTTTATGCCAATGATAAAAAGCACTTTTAACATAACTAAGGAAAAAATACTGAACTTACATTTATAATGAATGTTCAAAATGTCCACCCCTTTCTTGAAGACAAAGCTGAACTCGTTTGCGCATGTTTTTCGAAACGCGTTTTAACATGCTACGAGTGATTTCTTGTACCCTTTGGGTAATTGCGATTTTCAAATCCTCTATTGTTTGAGGATCACCTTCATAAACTCTGTCCTTTAAATATCCCCACAGAAAAAAGTCCAGGATGGTCAGATCAGGGGATCGAGGTGGCCAAAGATTTTTTGAGATAAGTCGATCGCCGAAAAAAGCTTCAAGCATGTCCATGGTTTCATTACTCGTATGGCAAAATTTAATATACTTGAAAAAGAATCATGAAAAATGATTTTTTAAATTTGGAATACGGGAACTTTTTGGACACCCGGTACTACTGCAGTCATGCGAGAAACAATGATTTTTAAGTCATTGTTTGTCTTAATTAATTTAAGCCCTTAATCAGTTTAATCCCAGTTTAAAATGATAATTAGATTACGCAAGTGTTGATATTTACAAAATCATGATTTTTTCTCATCTCAATATTGATCGAGCTCCAAAACTTTATCTCAAGAGCAGATTTTGCAAAAAAATTATGTTTACAGTCTGGTTTGGGATGATCACGTGACTACTGAATTACGCAATCGTCAAATTTTAAAAAAAATGGAATTCCCCGTCCCCCACCCTTAAATCATTTGAGCTCCAAAATTTCTTGGCAGTGTAGAAAATTGAAAATGAAAGTTAATATATATATATATTTCTCCTAGCTGTTTCGTGTTGATTCCCATTTTCCTCTCTATGCTTCCTTGGACGGCAACAACTTACGATTCTGCCAGTTATTGAACATAGAGGAGAATCAGATTCGTGATGGACATTCGCGCGAAGATGTATTTTTTTGACGAGGTGAAATCCTTATTTATCATTTTCTAATAACCCGAAAACCGAAAATGGATGACCCAAAGGCGATAAATCACCAATTTTTTACGCATGCATTTTATGACTTTAGAAACCTCAAACCAAAACAACATCACGTTTTCATAAGAAAATAATAATAATTTAATTTACATGCTATTTCAAACACAAGATTTTGATTCATGCAAAAGACTTCCATTTTTCTCTATCAATTGCAATTTGTTCTTTTACATCAGTTAATCGAAACAAAATTACAGAAATCAACTTAGTTCGACGGCAAGGTATATTTTAGCATCATTGATATATGTTGATTCTATGAATTTCCTCTTGGAATAGGGAAATCTCTAAAAGCAATTATACAGGAAACGAAACTGCACTTATAGATGCACTCGGTTTTGATGATCTTTTGGCAAATTGGCGGCGAATTTGGTCCCAAAAATAAAAGTTCTTGAAACTACTAGGAATTTGGTGATATAAAGATTAGTAGCGAAGACACTATATACTTCTAGAAGCTTCTAAGACTACAGAAGTCCAAAAAACAGATTTTGTAATGAGTAGTTCTCTTTTTGCTCTTTTAAAGTTCTTAATAGAAGTAAAGTACTTTTAAAGTACTTACTTTGGTTCTGTATTAGGATATATTTTGTTACTCTTGTTTCTAGACAAACATAGTAACCGTAAACCGTGAATAAGCACGCTGGACCTTTCCTTGTACATGCACCGAAAGGAGTTTGATTTTAATATTATATATTATTATTATTTTATTATTATATTTTTAATTCTAAAATCGTTTGCAATGGTACTATTTTTAATGATCATGGGTCATTTTTGATATCCACTTACCTCTTGTGCTTCAGAAATTAAGCAATAGTCGGTAAAATGAAATTTAAAAAAAATCATTATTAGAATTGTACTACAGAATATATTTATTCACCAAGTTAAATTAACATTTTATCTTATATTATTGTTTTAATGCAGGGACTAAACTCAGAACTTTCTGTCTTATAAATAAACGATTTTGCACAATCGTTAATTAAACATCATTTGAATAACTCCCAAATTTATTAGTACAATGATATATTACACTTACAACCCAGTTTAGAATAAACAGTAAATTCATTTCAAATTAATAACGGTTAAATTAATATTTTCCTTAACACTACAGTTAAGTATTTGTGGCATCTATTTCAATATAAGATGATTTTTATTTTGAGTAACATAATTTATGAATTATTTTTCAGAAATTGAAAGATAAATATTTGGACTAATGGCAAAACTCGTACAGAAAGAAAAAACGGTCAATGATAAAAATAAATTCTCAGAGAATTAAAGAAAACTTTTCTACAAGGACAAGCGAGTTACTAAAAATAAAACTTCTTAACAATCTTTGAAATGAAGAAATTTCTTTTCACTTTAACTACGTAGAAGATGGTGTATGGAAAATTCTTTCATTTTGTGTTTCATAACTAATTCTAAATAATTTAACATCTTCAACATAAAAAAATTACTTATAACTTTTTTTGTCTTGGGATATTTTAAGTAAAAAAATGTTGAATAAATATTTAATATTTTGAATAAATAAATTCATCTAGTGGGAATACGCCTACTGATTAGCACATGAGTCAAAAGTTTTGTTTTCGTTAATTTGCTTCGATAATCAGAAAACTCCATGCTCATAAAACAAGGAAAAAGAGTCATCAAAGGAATAATTAAGAAGAAATTGGTCGGGACAGTGAAACGAACTTAGAGCGTATTGAAATGCGTCCAATCTTCAAATCAGAGATGGTCAAAAAATCAATTTTTTGCTTTGAATTTAGAAGTGATGAGCTGTATTTTCCACAGCTCTGAATTGGTGCTTTGCCAAATGATGCTTTTTTTTATTTTAAATCTCGCATACACCACAAGTTCGTTTTTGATCCATATATTTGACTTTCATCGATTTCTCTTTTGATTTATACACATTACTATAATGACATTCCTGCATACTTTCCGGACGAAAGGTCCCAGGCTCAAAACTTGTTATCAGTAAAGATTCTGACATTTAAGTGAGCCTCATGCTTCTGAATCCGGCTTCAACATAATATGAAATTTGAGTGATTAATGACATTCCTGCTAAGGGTCATCACCGGCCACAGTACAACCTTTCCCTAAGAAAGTGCGTTGCATCATCAATGAAAGGAATTAGATCCTTAACTTTTCGGTTAGAGCAATTCTTCAGAATGGCGAGATGTTAGGAGCAACTCATGCTCCTTTCCAGCCTACCCCCCCCGGAGGAATAATGAAAATAAGTGAAAAAGTACGAAATCATTATCACCTAATTTTATGAGAAAGAAATCCAAAATATATCTAAATAAAGCAAGATATACAAGGTGTCCCAAAAGGTCGTTTACAAACTTTACATGCTGGTCTGTCATATCATGTTGAACAAGATTTACATAGGAACTTGTGTCCGAAATTTCAAACTGTGACCGCAAGAGGGCGAAACAATATCAACAGCGGTGTTAATATGACTTTTATTACAAAACATCATTACGTCACAGCATTTGTTCAAAGTTCTTTTCATTTGCCTCAATGCACGTTTCACAACGTCGGCGCATGAATTCATGCACCCATTCAAATTGGCCAGGGGTGTCACGGACACGTGCTGCCCCTTATGTGATCCTGTGGACAAAATCCATGTCCGATGTTACTGGCGTCTCGTACACCATGGATTTCATGTGTCCCCGCAGGTAGAAATCTAAGGGAGTCAGGTCGGGGGATCGTGACGACCATTGGACGGGTTCGCCTCTACCTATCCAGCGATTAGGATAAGTCCTATCGAGGTATTCTCGAACAGCGTAGCAAAAAAACATGGACAAAACATGACTAAGCTAACTTCTGTTTGGAAGCGCTCAAGGTACATCCGTGCCGCTGTTCGTCCATTTCCATCAGCGGCATCAAATACGTAATGCACGTCGGCCATTTCGGCATTACTAAACTCATTCTTTCTTCTCCTTCAACGTCCACGCCTGAAATGATTGTTTTTCCCACTCTCCTGTTTTCGTGCAATTATCGCCCTCTAGCGGTCTCAGTTTGAATTTTCGGGCACAAAAATCCATATGTAAATCTTGTTCATCATGATATGACAGAACAGCATGTTAAGTTTGTAAACGACCTTTTGGGACACCCTGTATAATTCACGCCAAGCAAAAAGCTATTTAGAATTTGAAAATCATTTCTAAATTATATTTGTGTGTGGAATGAAAATCATTGTGATCCTTACAGTGGAAGAAAGAGGACGTATGCTTTAAGGAACATTTCTTTAATTATCACCTTTCACACAAAACAAAAAACAAACAAGAAAGTAAGACAAGGCGCGCACCTGACCAGAACAGCATCTCATCTTATAACAACTACAATCGGAATTCACTATGGGATACGTATCTAATTAGGCATCGCCATATTACATAATTTATCTTATATTTCTTATAGTATCCTATATAGTATAGTTTATACAGATTCAGACCACTATTGCTAAAAATACTATTCATAAAAAAAGCATTCAGTTAAGACTAATACGCTGGAGATGAAACCCTTTTATTGTAAGTTAACATCCATTTGGCTCTTAAGTTATTTATGCTCTTAGCTGAGTTTGTTAAGGATATTTTTTATTCAAGTGCCAATTTGAAAAAAAAAAACCTGAACATCACTTAAGAAAACAAGACGAGAGCCCAAAACTAAAGTAACATCTGCAATTCAAATATCCTTATCTGAGTTTTACTTGCTGAACTTAACCGATCTTATGGACCAAAAACAACCCTTATTTTCTACTTTAATCGGTCATTTAAAAATAAAAATAAAAATGGAGAAAATGTTTGCGGTTTCACAAAAAGCAGACGATTTTTATACTCCATTTTTCTCCTATCGTTTATTCCGAACCTTTTTATTTTTAAAAGAAAAAAAAATTACATTTTTAAAGAAGCAAAGCTTCAATTTTTTTGTGAGTTTGTATATATATATATATAATTTCTTTATACTAATCCGTCTGGGGTTCTTGTTTTGATATCGGAGGCAGAGAGGAAATTGAAAATTGCATTACTGCAAAGGGGAAAACTTCCAATACGAGATGAAGATGTACTTAAATATAAAACAAAATAAAACTTCCATTTTTTTTTTCATCAAAAAGGCGAAGATAAAAGTATAAACCAACTTTTGAAAGTGCCGAAATAAAATTATTTCGAGTTTTTATATATATTTTTTTAATACATTTCTAAAAGTGGGCTCTGTTTCCAATACTGAGCATCCATTTTTAAAAAAGTTATTAGCATATCATCAAAGGCATTTTTTTCCGGGGTAAATTCAATTTTTCCGATTTATAATATGTTAAAAAACGCTGTGCTTTAAGATGAATTTAGGAATAAGATATTTTTTCTTCTTTTATTATGTACATTTAAAATAAGTTGAAAGCATTGTAGAAATATTACTGTAAAAGCAGTGAATAGAATTTTAAATCTTGAATATTTCATGTATATATTCTTGGCTTATAATGGATTTTTTTCTCAAATAAAATTTGACAAAAAAGGTTTCACGATCTTTATTATTACGGATGCTACTTTAGAAAGTAATTTCATTACGTGTATTTGTATCTTACTGGAAGTTAAAACTACAGAGGTACATGCTAGTTTCTCGAAAATTCTTGAGAGAAAATGTCAATTTTTATCATTTGTTTATTGAAAATTTATGTTATTTATTTATTACTCGATTGAAAAATCTGAGTTATTTTCCAGATATACTTTTCTAAAATTTTGTTAAAGATTGTTTATTGTTACTATAAATACAACATCAGAGAAGATCAATAAATGTTTTATAAATTTCTTAATTCGATTGTTATTTAAATTAATCTACTCGCGATTCTAGCACTAGGATTTGACAGCGGATTTTTAAAACCAAGTATAATAATCAGTAAAGAAGAAGAAGAAGTAAACCAGAATAATAATCAGTAAAGAAAAGA